>JAPMOQ010053173.1:704584-732254 GCA_026543055.1 Argiope trifasciata | reverse complement strand
GATAATAAATGATGCTTTTAAAATACAAAAGTATTGATGATAATAAAGTAGGCTTTTAAAATACCAAAGTATTGATGATAATAAATGATGCTTTTAAAATTCAAAAGTATTGATTTCATTTGTTATACTCCAAAATTCGCTACTCTCGTGCGTGGGAAAAAAAAGAAAAAAACTAGGCACCCAAGGATTTCACGTCTGCACCTAAATTCCACAATTTTTATGTCTGCTCGTCTGTCTGCCTGTTTGGGCGTACGATATTTCTGAAAACTAACTTGAAATATGAAATGCGATACAGATTTTTTTTTCTCTAAAAATATATTATAGATTTTAATCAAATTTTTTAAAAAGTTTGAATGGATTGTTAATTAGCTTTTTATGTTTGTATGTTTGTGCTTGAAAGTAAAAACTGTCTTAAAACACAATTTGGTTTATATCAAAATGTAAAGTAAAAGATGATTAACAGAACCAAAGAATATGCTTAAATTTATGCATCGAACAGGAGCTTTTGAAATCAGAGAAGGAGGACAGCTTCTCTTTTTCTGTGTTTGAAACGTTCTACAGTGGGTAATTTTTCACAATGTTTGCCATTAAGTTTTTAATAACAAAGAAAACTTATTAAATGAAAGAACAAGAAAGTTTGGTCTGCGTGGGTCTAATCTCTTCGATAGAAAATTTCAAAAGAATGTAAAGTGGTGAAATTATACTTCTTTTATATGTGACATTACGAATGAAATAACATTAAAACGCTACTAGCGGTTGCGATTTGGCAACAAGATTTTCGATCTATATCAAATGAAAGATTTCCAAATTTCGAAGATAAACGTAAAACTTATAACATGGTGTAAGCATGTTAAGAAATTGAGGAGACTAAGGGTTTTCCCTCCTGCTTATTTTCAGAAGATTCTATTTTGATTCCAAAGTATGCTTGACTCATTCTAGCACCCGAGCATTAATTGGTTGCATTAAATTTAGCTGCATTTTGTTTCCATAAAGTTGTACTCGCAATTTAAAAATTCCATTTCCTTACATTTGACAATGGCATTTGAAGCATTACATTTAGCGTCTTTGTCTTGGACCAATAGATCTTCAAGAAATTAAACGTCCTACTGTAAGCAATTTTCGTATGAAGTATCATCTGAAATGATGCCCCTGATTCGAGTCAAGTACCAACTTCCCCGTCCATTTCTTGGGGTATCCCAGGCCAACTAATTTCCATGAGAAGCATTATTAGACCGAGGGGGGCGGGGTTCGAGGACAAGTGGCTGAGTCAGCCTTTGGCATTCTTTGGGCAAGACGTGCCAACGCCAGGGAAACGTGAATGAAGAGCACGGGAATGGGGATAATGAAGGTGATCTCGTGCACCCTCTGCGGGTGATCTGTTAGCTAGATGGCAGGTATTGATAGGACAGCGTGCTAGAAAAGAGCCTCTGGAAATTAGATTAACATATTCATCGTGACTACATCCTACGCTATTATATGTGCGTTATAAATTATGCGCTCCGTTGTATGAAAAGGTATAATGCAGAATTTGAATATAAATCAGATTGTACGTGAAAGCGAACTATCATGGTATCAACCATACAAATTTATTCATAGTGTGCATGCACTCTGAGGTCATATACTTAAATTTCGTATAAAAATTTGAATCACTTGTTCATTACATATACATATCAATCACGTTCAAGAATATAATGCAACTAATTAGTGAAAATTGCCGATCGGACACAATTAGGAATTGTGACAAAATTATTATCACGTGAGAACTTGTTGGTGTCTTGGTTTGAGGTTTTTTGAAGCCTTAAAATACATAGGCAACAAATTGTTGGTTTATCACTTTTGAGGCATCCATTTTCCGCTTTTAGAGTTATTAGAAAATCTTGAAGAAAATTGTTACATAGTCGATTTATTGTCATCTAAGGTGATAATGATATCCGAATTATTCATTTTCTTTATTATCAATAATTATCTTAATTAATTTAAGTCATCAACCAATTTAAACCTATTTGAAACAGTAACGAGGCTATTAAAGTACATATTTGCAATATTGTTTTTTTTCCATCTTAAAATCGGCCGAGCTTCAAAACTTTGTTTGCTAGCTAGAAAAATTAAAAATGAAAGTTTGAAAAAATTATATATATATATATATATATATATATATAAAGAGAGAGAGAGAGAGAGAAATAGAAAAGTCTCCTGATTGTTTCAAACCGGTTTAAGGCCTAGGTATAGCACGTCTTCCCCATATCTGGATCTCTCGGATTCAAATCCTGATTCGGGCATGGTTGTTATATACCTTGGACTCTATCAGTGAGATGTGAGAAAGAGCCCTACGGACTTGTGTGGGAGAGTGTGTGAGTGCCATCTTCATATGAGCTGGAAGTCAGACTTCTGCTCTCTGGTCTCAGGGATCTTTACTCTTAGAAGCTACTGTATGACAGCATCATCATTTATTTTCTGATAGAATAATTTTGAAAGAAATTTGTAATTACACTTTGATAAATGGTTTCATTCTAAAATTATTGCAGGCTTAAAAAATAGAAAAAAAATGTTACACACTGTCCTTGTTTGTTTCAAATATTTTTTCTAACGAACATCGCTGAAAATATTCCACCAAAGTCAAACAATTTGCCCGCATCTGCCTAACGTAGCACTTTCATTTTCGACTTTCCCTCCACCACTTCAACAGAAAAATCGTCTGCAGACACCCTTCGAGAGGTATCGGAAAACATTTGCATACCATCGACCACCCTTCCCAACAAACTCGGATCCGGCAATCCAATTCTCTTCCTCTTATTCTCTTTTAACATATCCTCTTCAGATATCCCCCCCTCCTCGCAGCGTCAGCAGAGGGGCCCACTCTCGCAGACGACAATTTTCCTACAGCCAAAAAGACACTCCCGGGTCCTTCACCCCCTCCGTCCACTTGTGGAAGAGAAAGGAAGTGAATCATAGGCCCCGCGAGTCCTCGAGTGAAGTTGTCGGGGGTGCTCACCGGAAATTGTCGATTCCGCTGTTGGGGACACTTATCGTTTGGCAGTGGCTTCTTTTCTATCGAGAGTAGTTGCTGAGACCTACAATATTTCTAGTGAAAACGATCAGTTCTACACTTTGTTAGATCTCTCAAGAGAGAATTAATAGCATTAAAAACGTTTGCCGATTTAGCATGTATGTTAAAAATGCTGTGACGTCAGGATGTTCCCCTTCCTTTAAGGTGCACATAGGGTTCCAACTTCGAATAAATATTCCAGTCCGGATATGTGAAGTGAATTCATTTTTTTACCTGTAAAGGTAAAAAAATATATAAAAAAAATGGCGTAACGACTATTTTAGATGATGCTAAGTTTCAGGCGTACCATTTATTGCATCTGCATTCAGTAGAGACGCTTAATGAATTACAAATTCGGTGCCTTTTTAGATATTTATTAACGATTACATGGGGACCTAGATACTAACTAAACTATTTACAAGGTGTGTTTTCCTGACACACCTTCCAAACTCCATTACCATTGGGGTCCGTGCCTGCCACGCAAATCCCCGTTCTTGGGGGTTGTTATTGACAAACAAGAAACAACTAGAGGAGGAAGCTCTATCTGTGCACAGTCCGCTGCACCATTGTCACGAGCCCATTAATTAGTGTAGATATATTAACATCCCGGTTTCGCTGACATCCTGGCATAGGGGTTGCGCGTCTTCCACGTGATCTGGGTGTCTCAATTCGGGCATAGTTGTTCTTCTGTGTTCTATCTGAGAGTTGTATGAACGGGCACTCTGTAAAAAGGTATCGTGCAAGCGAATGTGACGCATCAAGTAGCTAAGTCGTACTCTTGGCCCTAGTTGGTACTACTGAAAACACACACACATGAGAACGCTGACAGAAAGCTGCCAGCGGGTTTGTAAAGGGCCATCCCAACAACATCGTCCCGTTTTCTGGCTACAAGTGGATCATTGTATATGAAAATTATTAACCGTTTTCAGATATTAAGAGAGATACCTGAATAAGCCTGCTTTCTTCAAACTTCTGCTCCACATTAACGGAAGATATTAAATGTTTAACACATTTAACAAATATGAGGACAATATACTTCTACCCTGATCAACTGTGGAACAGATCCTGAACCGAGTCATTGAAAGAGATTTTGGACCACGAGTTCATCGTGGTAACTGTAGGTTAGGAATTCAATTACATTTTTATAATTATTTCTATCAATATAAGTTAAGAAAATTTAAATAATAATTGACAAAATAATTGTCCTCATAAAATTGTAGTCTCTTTAATTTGATTCTATTCACGCCAATTCGAGTCAAAAAAAATTTTTTAAACATTATACAATATAATTGATTTTATATAACAGGGATTTCATGAATAGATTCCGTTTGTATCAGTCCAAATCAAGAAAAATTATGTAATGATATATAAAATAACTACTCTCGTGTGACTGTAGTGTCACGAATAGATTACTTTCATACAAATTCAAATCAAGGAGATTGAATAATGATTTGCAAAGTAATTAGAAAGGAAAAATAGTCAAAGGAGTCCAGGAGAAGTGGTCTCTACAAAACTTTCTCTCATACTGTCTAAAAAAGGGTATCATTGAGAATTCTTTGCATGAATTAGCGTAATGTATTTACGAAACATTAATCTGTGGCTTGAATTTGACATTCTTATTAAATTTATCTTTGATTCTTGGCGAGTATTTTGGCGATTAAATCCCTTCTATGAGGTTAATATAATCCGAAACCCGAACTTGTACTCTGACCATGTTTTTCTTAATCGATTTAAATAAAGGTTTGATACAAAATTACACTTATAATCACGAAATCACTCACCAAATTGATACATTTGTTAAATGACTGCGTTTTTAACTATCGTTACATGTTTCCCAAAGTGCAGGAAGACAGACGTCCAATCCCTCTTTGATTTGGTTCAAAATCTGTTAAGTGTCTACTCTATAGATGCTCAATCTGTGTAACGTATATTGTCTTTCACTCTCTTTTTGTTTTGTAGACGTAGTGTTAACTTGTATTCGAGAAGCCGGATAGACAAACTTCCTGTGGATTTCACTCAAAATTTGATAGAAATGTACAAATTGGAATAAAAGCATTTTACCAAACTTTATTCATCTAACTCATAACGTTTTTGACTTATCTTTGTCACAGACAGACAGACATTTTCCAAAAATGTGTTTTTTCGAACTCAGGCAGATTTAAAACACGCAAATGCGTCAAAATCACAAATTCGATTTTTTTTTTCTTTTTGACGATTACAATTCTTTCTCTATTTTTCGTATTTGAGAAAGTAAAAAGAAAAATTTATGTATGAAAAGTCTATTATTTTAAAATTTAAAAGGAAGTTATGTTTATCTTTTGTTGTTTGATTATCTAACGTGCTTTTTTCTTCATGTTAACATGAAACTAAATAACATGTATAAAACTCTAAACTCATCACAAACGTTATTTAAAAAAGATAGAGAGCAGAATGAATCGTGGTAACATTTGTCATATGATATCAGCAATATTTAAATTTAAATTTTCCGATTATAATTTTGACATTTGCTATTATTTGGGCAAAAATCATCAATGATTTAGTCATCAATCAAAAACATTCGAGATTGATAGCTAGGCATACTCTGGCCAGTTATTTCAACACTATAATTTAAATAATCGCAAATTTTTTCCTGTTTAATTTGAATCCATTCAAGGAAAAAAACTATTATCAAACATAGATTTCATCTTTCCTTAATGATTATTTCTACATTTTGCTGTGTTAGCATTTAAATTAATGCTCTGAGGAAAAGGTATTTTCCTGTTAGTACATTATGTAATTGATATATGTTATTTATGTCAGAAAAGTGGCTGATGATCATTATTTCCGATTTTATTATTTTTTACGTCTAGACATAAAGTGAATTATATATTGTTTTTTTAATGATTGAATTTCAAATTTTATTGCCAAATCGTGAATACTCTTAAATTGTAGTGATTGAATCTTTGATAACCTTTTTAATGACCAATTGAAAGCTAGAGGAAAAATATGTTTGGAATGACTGATAAAATTTCAAAGATGGATATGCCTTTGGCGCTTTTTGATTGATACTTTTTTTATTTGATTTTTTATTTAGTTATATTCTGTAGCATTTGACAACTAAAAAACCAACAATAATATTTTCGTAAAAATACTATCATTAACGAAAAAAAAAAAATACATTTTTGCTTGTTAACGACTTTAATACAGTTTTTAAAAGCTTTAAAATTTTATTTAACTTCTGTGACTGAAAATGGCAACAGTTATTTGTTTTTAAATTCGTTTATTTATATTTCCAAATTTAAATGAAATAAATGATCTTATTTAATGTGAAAAGTTCTTATAATCTGTTCCAAAGACAAGTATTTTTCACTGTTTAAGAAAATTATAAACATGAATTGCGGTTTTAAGTGAAGAATTCTTAAAGAATAAAAATTACTAGCTTTAAGCCAATAGCTGATTTATGCGGAGGAATCCTATATATTGTAATATGTATAAATCTTGTTTTGTAATCAAGGAAATAAAATACTAATCATTGAATGCTTTTTTTTTAAATTCTTGTTTTAAGCAATTAAGTACGTTAAAATGTTTTGCTAATGTGAAAATGTTAATATGAAAAATTATAATTCTAGAGCAAAAATTTTTAACTGGTGAAACTGTTAATTTTAGATCAATAAATAAATTGTGCAATTTTTTTTTTTTTTTTAGTTTATACGGTAAAAGTTATTAAAATCTTATTTTGTTGAGAAAAACAAGATCAATAAACAGATACTTTTTAAATTACTTTTTTGAAACACGTGAATATGAATGACATCGAAAATTTTGATGAATAATTCTTTCAGTTTAGGCTAAAAAGATAAAATGTGAAAATGAAAATGAAAGAAACGAAGCAAGAAAAACAAAAACTTATTCCTATAATATATTCTATTGTAATAAAAACTTTAATAAAGAAATTCTAAAAGAGAAAAAAATATCAATAGAGAATTCTAAAACGGTAAAAATTTCTAATGCTCCAAGTAAATAAATCCATTCATTTTTGCAAACGATTTTAATTATCTGAAAAAATGAAATCATTCGAGTAGTACTTTAATTTGTAACTCGTGAAATTTATGAGAATGTAGGAACTATTTTATTCTAATGAAGCTGAATATTTATTTTATGAATAAACTGGTGGAAACTGTAACCGTTTGAGAAAGCTCTTGAGATTATTCGGGCTAATTTTATTAAATCAACTCGTTGCTTAGCAACGCGGAAAATGTTCGACACGATATTTAAATTGGGAAATTGCTTTGCTGGGCTATAATGTAGCGGAATAAGTATCTTAAATGGGAAAATTAAGTGTAATGGGTCGTATATTTTTTCAGGGATAAATTCATAGTAAAGTAATGTAAGATTCTTTCGTTTTGTATATTAATTTAATGTATTCTTATAAATTCACAAATTTCCGACTTTTTACAGTTTGTTTTTTTAAAAATGATTTAGCTTTCCAAATATCATTAAATATTTTATTCAAATATTTGAAAACAAATTTCTAACTTATCATGATTTAATGACGAGAACAATAATAAAAAGACATCTATTAAGGGATTGTTGAACATTGCTTGCGTATTTATAGAATTTTAAGCTTGTGAAATATTCTTTAAATAAAAAACTATCATTATGGTATAAATAATTCTTTTTAATGTTTGCTATTCCAACATTCTTTTTAATATTTTTAATAATTCGTTCAATAATTTCAATATAAAATGTAAGCAAATTTTTAAAAATATTTTATACAAAAACAGATTTTTTTCTTTCGAAAATTGTTAATCACCTTTTTAAATAGTTGTTTTTCAAGAAAACTATAAAAAATTGGTGCATGCAGAAAAATAAGTATTTATAAAGCACTCGCATTTTAAGAATACGTTTAAATTAGGAAATAAGTGGACATGATTTTTAGAATTATTTTTGTGTTAAATTAGGAAATATATCGACATGATTTTTAAAATTATTTTTGTGTTACTTCAAATTATTGTTTGTTTGCAGAAATGTATATACGTATGAATTAATTAATAATTAATACCAAGTTTAAAAATAGAATAAAAATTAAATCATAAGAAAAATAAAGTAAAATGATAAGAGAAAAAAATAGAAAATAAAAAAAGAATCCGGCCAGATTAATTTCTCAAGGGCCACCCTCAGGCAGGGATTCAAAATAAGGGACTTTTTCTGTAAGGAGTCTGACTTTAGTCCAACAGTATTGACCCCTCGCGACCTGAATATCCTCTGAAATCAGGGTCTAAGAGATACACCATTTTGTACAGAAATGAAACAAAACAATAAATTAAAAAAGGATACAACTACCAATTCCACCAACATTTACACATAAATTAAGATATTCGTAAAAACAGAAAATTACTGAACATATGTATTTGCTCCTAATTGTTTTTTTTATTTATTATGTGTCTGATATTAAGAGCCTATCATGAAAAGGCTAAAAACCATTACCACATGAAATGAAATCAATATAGACTTATTAAATATACATCTAGCCCTCCGCGCCAATTTAATAGTTGAACTCGAACTTCATTTCGCAATTCTTTAGCTGAACTATAGAGTTTTATTTGGCATTAAAGAGCTATGCCATTTCAGTTGACCAGTTGCGTTCTCGTGATGTTGTTTCGATTGATTTTCTGATATTCAGTTTATAAGATTTTAATTGCTGTACATCAGAGTAAAAATAAAGCAAGTCACATTTGCAAAGTTTCAAGAAAAAATTAATTTAATATTTCTACGAAATACCTGATTGTAGCGGAATATTTATACTTTTTGAAAAATTTGGAAGGATAGAAGATGCTTCATATCTTTTAACAGCTGCAAGAAGCTTTAGGTAAAATAATTATGCTCAAAACTTTCTTAAATGGATTTGATTCTTTATTCTCCGTGTAATAACATTCCACTGTTTGTAACATTTATAAATATATTCTCAATACCCCCTTAGATTGTGAGAAAGTGAATTGACATCTTTATGATTAAATTATTAAATGATGCATAAATTTTTTTAAAAATAGAAACAATTAAAATGCTAAATATCTTTTTCCTAATCCTTTACCCATAATTCTTAGTTTATTTTAGTGTCCACAAAAAGGCAAGAAAAACAGTTTGTTTCAATTTTTATTGTTATTAGGGTTTCCATTATTAATCGCATTTTTAAATAATATACAGAGAGGGAAGGGGCAGGGTATGTTAAACTCTTGCACAGTATTTCTGTTTTACGACTGCATATCCTTTTATCCTTTAAGTATATCATTCACGATAGACTTTTGAAGATTATTTGAATCCCATTTTGTTTGAAGCGGGTTCCATTCCTTTCTCCATGCTCTTTCTTCAAATGATAGTCCCCCTACCCCCAATAACGTCTGACCCTTAATCCCTCTTCGTGGAGGTCAGAATCTCTTTGAGCTCAATACCCGTCCCTCCATAAAAGCCAAAAGCCTGGCCTACAAAACACATCTCGTAAAAGAAGCGGAAATGAACCTCCGGCTGCTAAAACTCCGGGATTCAATCCCGAAATTATCTCCTGAGCCACTCCAAGCTATTCCGGGACCTTCCGACTAAATCCCCCTTGATCCTAATGCCCCCCGGCGACCATAAATCTCCAACCCCTAATTGCCCGTGCCCGGAAAACACCCCCCTGAATCCGGGAATTATCAGGATTTTCGTCCGGCTTGCCTGACAATGGGGACTGGAAGATGGGGGAGGAGAGAAGGGCATTAGCATTTATCTCTCCATCGCTGCCAACGGAGGGTTTTGTTAAATTCGCCGTCTAGAGGTTGACGGTCTGGTCACAGGTAGTGAGAAGAGGGTGGATGGATGAAATCGTTTGCGACTTGTCTAGAAAAGACATTAGGAAGATGGACTAATGTTTTCTGGGTTGTTATTGGTGTTGAGATGCTTGTGGAATAATGTTAATTCGTAATTTGTGTTCTATTAATTGTAATTGAACGTGTGCGTGGTTAATTTCGGATTCAGCCATTGGCAGAGTTGAATTGAATTACATTTAGGAGCAACACGAAAGCTGGCTTGAAATGTATCTCGTTGCTTTTTTTGCCCCACCGCCAAATGACATTAGAGCTGGGTTTTTTTCTCTTTTTCAGAATTTTCCTACAGGCAATGAAAGAATGTTTAACCCACCATCACCTCCAGGTCATATTTGACGGGCACGACATATTGTGTATCTATTAATGAATCAGGTCTTGTGTATGAAACCCTTTAGTTCCAAGTCACAACCAATATGCCATTATGATTTTCTTCATCTTTCCCTCAGAATGACTCTTTCAAGTATTGTATTAAAATATAAACAATATAGAGAATTCAATAACGATAATTGTATGATAGGTTTTGAAGAATTCAGATCAACGACTCACCTAGAAAAGTTTTTCTTGCATTATGATTTTCGTTATGGTCTTTTCGAAACCGTTTGAGTATGAATACCACAGCAATACGGCTCATTACCCTCAGATTTTCAAAATACTCTTAATTTTTAGAAAGTTGTAAGATGGAGCATATTATTATTTTTATTTTTTTAATAATTAAGGCTTAAACGTACAAGTTAACTTTTAAAATAAAATGAAATATCTCAGTTTTTCAAAAAAAAATTACATATTTGCGAGATTAATTGATATTTAATATTCGCTACTGATGCATAATAGCGGCTAAAATCTTATGGATTAAAGTATGAAACATTATTCTACCAAAACTTATAACAAGGCAATAGGATAAATAATTAATATATAATATAAAGAACATATAATAAGGTATATAATAATATTCGTAACATATATAATAAGAAGATTGTATCTTTTTATCTTTATCTATTGCATATGGTAAATTACGAATACTGTACAAGAAGTTTTCCTTTGTGTCGAAATTAATTGTAAAAAAACCAACTTTACTGTTTGAAATATACTGTTATTTTCGATGTAACGAAGCAAAATAGCTGCATAATTAATCGTTATTTTTCCTTTGTATTTTTATGGTACTCTTTTTCTGTCTTATATTCTTTATGTTTTGTGAAATGTATTGTTTCCGAGTTACTCTATTTAATGATTTCTATGAATGATGTAACATATAATATTCTTCTCTTCCAACAACGTTTCATATGATATTAAAATAAGTGAACGAAATATTTTTCCCTACATAAGAATTTTTCAAGTATGTTAGTATACGTTTCCTTGATTAAAAATGGGAAGAAATGCACTATAAAAAGACTATCAGATATTCAGCGAGAATTTGTGTTTTGTGAAAGTTTTTCTTTTTGACTACCGAAGAAGAATTACGACCAAGGGAAAAGGGGGTCCTTGTAGATTCCCTGGCTGCAAGATACCAGCCCCATGAAGATAAACTATTAGTACATTTGTCTTATCCCAATGTTAAATTTAATGGGGGTAAAGAAAAATAATTATATGCCCGGAACGTCATTTACTCTTTAAATATTAAGGGTAAATAGTCGTGTTATGATCTGGAGTCACCTGCTTTTTCTGCAATGCATAACCACTGATATTTCTTACAGAGGAATGTTTTTGTTTTGTGAGAACATTATCTTGTTTTCGGTAGGCAATAAAGATTGAAGCTCAGAATCGCATAAGCAATAAATAATTAAATCTCGAAATCGTGTAAACAATGCATTTGTTATGAATTACGTAGTGATTTTAGCCGATTTGCTACTCGTCTACAATCTAATGATTAAACCGTATTCCAAATTTAATCTATCTGTTCTCTTTGTATAGACTTCCTGTTACCGAATTGTGTCCCGAATTCGTCGCATATCTACAATTTTGCTATGAAGATCAATAGTTATGTGTGTTGATCTTTAAAATGAATCAATTCAACAATTGTGTATTTTTTTTTTTTTAATTTTTCAGTTTCTGAGTCGTGTTCGCGGATAAACAGATCGGCCGATATCTATTCAAAATATCCCCTCCCCCACACACTCGGGGATGCTTATAACTGGAAGATTCATCAAAATCTCGGAAATCGAATTTTTTGACAATACTTTCTTTATCTAGAACTTGTGCACGAGAAGGTAAAATGTTTAACAGTTAACTAACAATGTTTAACAGTTAACAAATAACTAATCAAAATTCAATTTCTAAAATTGTTTTTGAATATTTAATTTTTTTAAATTGGATTTTAAGGATATTTTTAAAGCTGTAATTCATTTTATAGAAATAGAGATTTGAGAATCCTGCCTGGAATTAAAAATTAGAGTATAATATCGTGAAATTATTTATTGTATTATGTATCTCAGCAATTTGCCTTGATACAGAAAAAAAAGGCCACAATCTGATTTAACCTTGTATATACATAGCTAAACATCGTCCTCAAGTGATTCTAAAAAACCAACTCCTCACTTAACACATCCCTCTTATTCCACTGAGTAAACACCCCTTAATAAGCACAAATCCGCTCTCTCGGAGATAATTATGAAATGACATACTCTTGAAGAATCGTCTGCTGGTGCAAAAACGTCTCCTCTTATCCACCCTTCTGTAGCACCTCTCCAAACCAACCACCCTTTTTCTCTTGCCTGCGGTCTTTTGAGGTATTATTTAAGGTCCATTTATCCCTCCGATTTATCGAAAACGACGACCGTTAATAAAGAGGATGGACTAAAATAATCCGACCCCTTCTTCTGGCAGACGATAAAAGTAAAGAATCCGAGGAAAAAATCGTCAGCGAAGAATGTGACATGTGGCGTTTCGAGTGTCACTCCAGAACAGGACTAGTCGGGCAGACTATGTCACCGTGGAACACACTCGAAGTGCGTTCGAGAGGTTGAGGAAGGACTGGGGGTGAGGGAGGAAGACTTTGCTGATAGGGATGGAGAAGTGGGCTCTTTATTTTTGTCGTTTAGTTCTCTCTCCTTGAGGCCATGGGACGTTAACTTAAGGAGGAGCGGCAGTGGTGGGGTAAAAAGAAGGATTTGTTTCGAATTGATTGGGTTTGGGGTGGACTCTTAATTGAGTTACTGTTATAACTCGTTGGTGAGTTTCGTTAATTGTCTTTTACGTGAAGAATTCTATGACTCGAGATTTGTTTTGTGAGTTACTTTTAGAATTACTTTTACACATCGCAGAAATTTGTTTAATAATGCCAATTTTGGGTGTTATAATTGTTTTCTTCGAAAATTATGTATTTGCAGTGTATCTCAGCTTCTATTTTCTACTTACAGGCGTTGTTTCAAATATTGTGTAAGAAATAAATCTTCCTTTTTTTTTTTTTTTTTTTTTTTTTTTTTTTTTTGCAATGAGAGGGGAGAAAACTTTTTTCTGTCATTGCGAGTAACTTAAAATAAAACGATTATGAGTAAAATGATTATTTTTAAAAAGGAAATGACGCTAGAAACTAAATTATCTGATTATTTTAAGGTTTTGGTATATTGCTCAGTTTTCGTTCTCAGTTTCCTTCTACGCTGATATATTCACTTTAAACCCCACTTTATTAATCCACCTGAGATTTGACATAGCTAACGTTGATCAAAATCAAAATTCTATAACCTTCCAAATTGATTCTGTATGTTCTTCTGACAATAAATCAGATTTACTATATATAACCAGCGAGAACTGTCTCCCCAAAACTTTTACGTCATTCATGCGGCAGAACGCCTTACGTGTCAACGGCATGCACTATTTAAGAAATATGAAACTTTGGCTTGAATTTAGATTTTTTTACCTATGGAATTTTGGGGTGAATATGGATTTTTTTACCTATGAAATTTTGGAATGAATTTAGAATCTGTCATGTCATTCTCGGCGAGTTATTTGGCTAATGAACTTTGGCATGGGGTTAACAATATCGGAAAATCGAATTTGTGTTTTAGTTTTTTTTTTTTCGACCGATTGAATTAAAAATTGTACTTGTTGTCACAAAATTAACTTTAATGCCTCCAAGAATGTATTATTTTAAATTAGGCTAAAATGATTCTGATTGGTTATTGATGATTCTTATTGGTTATTGGTTGACCATTCTGATTGGTTAGAAATATCTGCAAACTCGAGAGAAAGTTAGAGATTTCTATCGAAAATCGATCTTAAATGGCAGGAGATTATTGATGGGCACATTGAGGATCACGAGCTTTCAGATTACATAAAAATTAAGGAAATTGCATGAATTATTTAGGCGGGAGGACTGTTTCTTTGATTTTTTTAAAGTATTGTAAATATTTTATTGGTGGTTTTTTCGCATTACTTCATGTTAATTTGAAGAAAATCGAATAAGAAATCTAGTATAGTTATTCTTTTTAAAAAATTAGATTCGGGCCATTTTTATCTATAGGAGATTTTTTTTTATTCTAGATCAATGAGTATTTTGCTTGCCAAACTAATGAAAAAGTCGCCGTTCATCCAACAGAATGCAACACTTAAATGATTCAGTTTTATAAATCATATATTCAATTTAAAATCACATTTTACATTTGAATTGTAATGATGAATAATTGTGTTATTAAATATATTAATAAAATATTGATACTGATAATAGGAATGCAAGAAAACTATTCTAAAAACGTTTCATCTACTTTACACTGTTTAAATAAATATTTTGAAAACTCTAAAAACTATGCTTTTTTTTAAATAAAAATATATTCATGTTCGTCTATGAATGTGAATGTTAAGATAAATATTGATAAACCTTTAAAGTCCATAGATTTTTCTATATTTAGAAACAGTTAATTCCTTGATGCTCTTGAGCTTAATAGGGGACTAGAAAGAAAACTAACTGTTCTTCACTAGGTGTAATGATACCTTTACCTTTTCCTGGATAAATCAAATATCCTTTGTTTCACCCTGAAGGAATTTGAGTCAAAATTTGACACAAAGATGCAGTTTTATTCTCAGGACCTCGTACTGAATTTCAACAATTTCATTGGTTTTAAGTTATCGTGTTCTTTTACTGCCAGACAATTCTAAAAATCGGCAGCATAATCATCAAAATAATCAAGACATGTATATTTTTAAAAAATATGTTTCATATTTATATATCTTGTCCATGAACATAAATAAATCATTGGATACACAAAAACTTATTTTAATTTAATGTAATATACGTTTGCTTTTTTTTCTGCAAAGTATGGAAAAAAAAAACACAAAACCTAAAGTAAGAATATATTTAATGATTGATTTTTAAAAGCCCACCTCCTAATGATTTACTTTTATAAAAAAAAATAACTTTAAAAAACTTCAAACAATTCATTTTTATTTTTAACAAATAATAAAAAAAACTCTAAACGTTTTTTTTAAACAAATAATAAAAAACTCCAAACGATTTTTTTAAATAAATAATAATATAAAAATTTTCAAACGATTTACTTTTTATATATACATGAACTGAATCGCTAACTCAAATGTTGCCAATTAGAAAATAGAAACTCCTCTAAATATAAACTGAGAAAAAATTAACGCGTGACAATTATTAAATGATGCAGTTTCTTGGATTTAAACATGAATCTTATACAGATATTCATTAAATGTATGAATTCTCATTTCGTTCTTCCTTTTTTTCTTTTTTTAGTATTTTATTTCAGATATCGATTGCAAATAAAAATCAACGTCATTATTTGCATATCAACAAATAAAGAAACCCTACTTTTCAATTAAATGCTTTCCTTCATGTATTTTAAACTTGTTTAAGAACTCGTTTGTAAAATAAAACCGTAACCTTAAACCTTTCTGTTGATACACATTACTATTTCCACGCTAAGCCACTGACCTACTGTTCCTTCATCAGATCTAGATCTAGATTTAGATCTTAATGGAATGACTGTTACAGTTCCCTCGAAAGAAAATCGCCCATTGCTTGGCGAGTAGAAACACATCAAATATGAGATAAACATTTGTGCTTCGTGGTCTAACCGGAAAACGGGCGGCATTTCCTTTACAGAACGAATTAATCTCGAGTGGGCCCTCTCAAGTCCAATAAGGCGAGGCTCTGTTACTTCTCGAGTGGGGCCCTCTTTTGAAGAGCGTCGTAGGCCCTTGAGTGGATGGCCAGAAACATAAGGGCCGCAATTTTACGTCTCTTAATGGTTTGCCGAGTGTCTTGGTATTGAATTTCATTTAGGTTTGTGGAGCTGAGCTTGCAAAAGTCGCGGCTTCTCTTCTTACAGTTTAGTTTCCATCAAAGAGATCTGGCGGTTTTATTAAACTTCTAAAACAACCGTAACGAATTCGTACTGTGTTGCGATATTGCTGTGCTGTGAAATTGTTCCTATGTTGTCGAGGGGCATAGATTTCTTGTTACAAAGTGAAGTGAAAGGAGATGGAAACAATCCTAAGAATAATTAGGCTCTATAATAAGAACAAAAGTTCCGTTCAAAAATTTGGAATTGGATTATTTTTTAGCATGGTAATGTTTATAAATTAGTATATTATCTGTAAATAATGCATAGTGATCAATTCATGGCAAAAATAATCGTTCATAACACATTACAGAGTAAACCGTCAGACCTAGAGGAATCAAATTTGGCATGTAGCAGTTTTTTGTAGCATATACTCATTAAGAAAAGATTTTTCTGAATTCTATAAAAAATGGCCGAAAATTCGAATTTTCCACTCAATTCTTTGGAGTTACGTGTCAAACTCTATGAAATTAGAAGAAAATCATGATGGATAGTGATAATTTTAATACAATATCCTGGTAATTTAAAAATGTTAAATGAAATGATGGGGATGTTTTCTAGTCTTTCACCAACAATTTGAAGATTCTTTGAACTTTTTGAAAGTTGGCTGTTAATGAGCATAACAGATAGTCATAGACCTGCTTATCTGGCTTTCTGTAGTAACGGGATGACTGGCTTTAATAATAAAAAAAAAACTTTGGAGCTTATCATTGTTCAAAAATCATTTCTACACCACTTCATTTGTTTTTTTAAACAACGGTATTTTCAGTGATTATTTTATTTCTGTTTTTTCACTAATCTTAATAAATTTCTAATGCATTTTATAACAGTGTTTTTCACTGTTTATTATTATCTGCGATTATAAATGCGCACATAGCGACACTATTTAATATATGGTTTTACCATGTACACATTATCACTGCTTCATGATTAAGAAGAAATTTTAAAAACAATCCGTTCTAAATATCTTGCCAAGTGGGTTTTAAGTTATAGATTCCAATATTTTAATTTTTTCTCAACGAGGCTGAATTAATTATAGTTTAGATTATATCATAAACTATAAAACAGGTAGGTAAACTATAAAACATATAAACAAAACTTTACAATATAGGGTTAAATAAGACAAACGTATTTCAAAGCAAGATAAACTGTATGACGGTAAATGTACTCTTACAATGTACTCTTACAATACGATAAGCAACAGATTACAATACGATTTGAACATTTTGTAGTTGCCATATGATAATTGAAGGATTTGCTGCAAAAAGGGTGTTGCTCCAATTTGGGGGAATTAAGAGTTACGGGCACTATGTTAAGAGTTATATGCACGGGGTGAACGAAATTCTTGTTCATTTGGTGCCAAGAAGATATAGCTCCAACCTTTGTTCTCACGCTACTCAAGGGATAGAGCTGTCTGTCTCATTGAGATTTAGAATTTTCAGACGTTTTTTACAGCTTTCTGCAAATTTGAATAATTGGAAGCTACCTTCTTTTTGCAGAAAACCCTTTAGTTGTGCTTTGAAAGTAATACTCAAACTAATTGGATATTTGCAAATGACTCGTGCCAGTTAGCAAGGTTGGAATAAACTAAGTTGGTGTAGGATATTTAAAGAAAAAAAAGCTTTTACTCTTTTAATTCCTTATTCTAGATGCGCATCACTCTCTTAATTGCAGAAGCATGGAATGGTTTAAATAATAAACCCTATTTCTAATTAATTCGAAATTCTTGAAAAATGGGGGAAAAATTCATTTTGCTTCTTTTATGGAAATACAATTTTTGACAGATTCCTATTGGAAGACTGCATGTTGCAATGTCTCTTATGACAAGACTTAGGGGCAAATTTCTTCAGTTCTTCTCCGATCACGGTTCCTAGCACCCCAAACCATATTTCGTATATATATATATATATATATATATATATAATGTTAAAGCTAATAATAGTTGCTAATCGCTTTTGAGGCATCAGTTTTTCACTTTTAGAGTTACCAGCTGGTGACCGAGCTCCGCTCGGAGAAAACAGGTATCGAAGCTAACTCGAAGATTTAAATTTTCAATTGTGATTTATCAAAACAATACATGCCATAAGAAAATTTGTGAAACCATTGGTGAAAAGATAACCGGTTAAACCTCAGCTTTTCATCGTCCACCAGCGATGTCATGTCTTGATGTTCCATTGGAAATCCCCATCTGCACTGGTCTCTTCCATGTTTGCTGACATGAACGGAGCGCTTGGATTCATATCACCACACGGGTTATGGATCATCCATTTCGAGATCAGTTCCTTGAGTTCCGGATCATCTTCTGGAAACTTTATTAGTTCGCCATATTGGCTATAGATGGCAGCACGTTACAGCTTGAAACCTATTAGCCATTACGGCGAACTAATAAAGTTTGAAAATATCGTATCTGTAACTCCGAACTGCTAGACCGTAGCGCTTCAAAACCGGCGCCAATCGATTCCTCGTGGCCAAAAACCGCAGACCCCCAAGTTTACCGGAGTTATTAATTCTGGGGCGATTTTCGACTTGGCAACCATTCCTCGTATTATAGTATAAGATTAAAAAATAATACAGAAGGTTGCCACATTTGGCAATTTGTCGCCAGCTAAAATTACAACTTGATTTCCAAATTATTCATTCACTGAATTCTTATGAACTATCTTAATTAATTTAAGACATTAACCTATTTAAATCTGTTTGAAAAAATTAAGGGACTGTCAGATTATACATGCGTTGATATTTAGAAACGACGGTGTTATTGTTTTTTTCCCCATCTTAAAATTTGTCGAGCTCCAAATTAAGTCTGCCAGTTAGAAAAATTGAAAATAAAAGTTAAAAAGAATTATCATTATTTGTTATTAATTTTTATTACTAAACTGGTTAATGGCGTAAATTAATTAATACAAATAATCACTAAAAATAATGTTCTCACAGTATGATTTGAAATTTGCGATCTTAGATTTCATTTTTAATTACTTTTTATCAACTATCATTTTCACGATGCGATTATTATCACTTATATTTAAGCAGTACACACAGAGACTAAGTAAATAGAAATAATTATTTTTTACATCAATTAAACATAATTAGAACTGGAAGCGCTAGGAATTCGTTACAAAATTTACTTAACAACTAAGTTCTTTAAAATTTCAATACAATGCGATAGCTTTCGTAAATCAAATCAACGGTAATAACTACTCTTGAGTGTAAGTCATTTATAAGATTTCATTCCATCAAAACAAACGCATTCCAGTATTGAAATTACTGCTTTTACAAATGGCAATATAAATAAAATCGTCTGACTTTTCCAACCAGAAATATTCGGATAAAAAGTGCATAGGTATTCGAATTTCGCTACATTACCAAGTGCAGATACATCATTAACTTAACTTTTTCCTTGCATATTATGACAGAGAAGATTTAGATACATTGAGGCAGTCATATATATATAAAATCTAGATGGATAAGATGAAAAAAAATTGTCATCGTATTCTTATCAGTAATGATGCTTCCTTTCGCTTTTTTTTTACCATCAGTATTGCCTGACGTACTAAAAGTATGTAGGGTTGGGATTTTTTTTTCTCTTCCTTTCTTACT
This sequence comes from Argiope trifasciata, assembly GCA_026543055.1. NCBI lineage: Eukaryota > Metazoa > Arthropoda > Arachnida > Araneae > Araneidae > Argiope > Argiope trifasciata. The sequence goes on along the minus strand of JAPMOQ010053173.1, from coordinate 712,479 downwards.
GATTTTTATTTTCTTTTTCTCGAGTATTGTGGGACTGCACGTCATAATGAGCCATTTAGATGCACGTGGGAGAGGATGGCTCATTATCTGTTTTTACATAACTGCCGTCTCGATCTGATTTGATGTCAAGATTTTTTTTTTCAAAAGATTTTTTTTTTCTTAAGCGACGCATTTTTATTTAAATCTTAAATCGGGTTTCGGTGTCCAGAAATAGTATTTTTTTACATTTATTTTGTGATGTGTTAATATAATGAAGAAGAACTTTTTAAAGCAAAAAAAAAAAAGCTAAGAGTTCGATAATTTGCGTTATTAGCGAAATTTGATACATTTTTTTATGGTTACTTTAGATGAATGTTATTATATTTGGATGATTTTTAAATTAGTTTTTGAGTATCACATTAAATTTGATCGTTATATGACAATAGTTTAAAGACATTAGATAACAGTGAATGTTTCTAACAGTTTATACACATTTTTATAATTAAAAAATTGTGTATTGCATGTTTAAACTAATGTTACAACCTTGTTAACGTTGAAATACTGTTATACTTCTGTAATTTGTACTTTCTTGCATACGTAGTATGAAAAGTACATAATATTCATCAAACAATTCGAGACCCTCACATTTCAGAGCTTCCTGAGTTCGAAACACACATTTTTGAAAAATGTCCATCCGTTCGGGACAAAGATAACTAAAAAAAAATGCTTCGAGATTGACAGGTGGAATTTTGTCTATGATTTTTATACCAAATTTGTGGATTTCTAATTAATTTTTGTGTAAAATCTGTTGAGAAGCTGACTGTCTGTTTGGCTGTCCAAATATAAGTTAACGCGATAATTACAAAACGTGGGAGCTGCATAGATGAAATTCAGTATACAGAGTTAATACCTATAATGTAGACAACAATCAAACTGTGAGCAAAATACAACTGTGTTTGTGACTGACCATTTTAATAGGTAAATAGATATTGCTATAAATTTTATTTGCATATTTATGTGAAAATCGTTTTCTAAATTAAAATTATTGCATTAAACCTAACTTTTTAAAATCAAATATTGATGTCATCATGTAACTGATAATAACTGGTGACTGGTTTTCGGTTGGTAACCCAACAGTAACGTCAATCTAAACAAAACGTTGCGGAAACCAGAAGTAATGCTTCATCGCGGAAATTTGTCGCCAATCGAAGAGGCATCCAAATCTACGCCAGAACTAAGAAATAATCAATAAAATGAAAAATACATAACTCGTATCTTCGTAGCAAAAAGAGCAAAGATCAAAAAATGTTGACATTAATCTATGATAAGTTTCCCCCCCCCCCCAAAAAAAAGCTACCAAATTTTGCAGACGCATGCACAATAAGAAAAAAAAAAATACAATACAGCGGCTTTTAGTTCACCCTTAGATACATTTACTTACCAACGACTGAACTGCAATTTCCACTCTTTTTTCTATGCAAGCACTGGCTACTTGCCGTAACTGGCGCGAGTGTAAACCCGGAATAAGTGATAAAATAAAGAAAAATTAACTTAAAATAAGTAAATAACATACTAAAATTATAGTGAAATGTGATACTAAATTGGTGCCATTATTAAAAAAAAGCACTTCCTAAAGTGTTGCTAATATTGGCTCAAAATATTTAAATCCTACACTACTCTAAAGGAGGTCTGAAACGTGGAAATATGCGAAGGCTTTGAAATCGATATATATATTTTTTATGATTACAGATAATTTCTGTGTGAATCTTTTGTGCTTAAGATAATTATAAAAAAGTAACAATAGTTATTTCATTACTTATAAAAGTTTAAATTAATAAGAATAAATTTTTAATGGATTTATATGAATAATAATATGAAAAAATTAAAATCTTTTACGTTTAAATTAACAAGAAAGAAATAATTAAAAAGGAATTAATGATATATTTTTTATTTTGATAAATATGTCATTAATATAAATAAAAATGTATTTATTATTATTTTATATTATATTACTTAGAATTCTCCTTATTTGTATAAACGCATCTATGTGTCTAGTTCAATTTGTCACTTGTTTTGAATATCTGCTTTAATGCTTTCGTCTCAAAAATTTGCCGACTTCTGATGTAGACTGCAAACAAATCAGTTAACTAAATTTCAGCAGCAGCTAAGCCTTTCGTAAATACGGTTTCATTTAAATGCTTTCCGCCATTTCTTTTTCTTCCCTATCTAACTGGACTTCCCCTCTAAAAATATACATATTTCCCAGAAGGATTGTAACTAAAAGCTTCTTACTCGTAAAAACAAAACTACTGTGATGCCAGATCTCATGAAATGTAGAAAGAAAATGCTACTTCTTATCTTCCTCAAAAGAGAAATAAATGAATTCTGATATCTCTTCTCCCTTTTGCTTGCTTTAGGAACAGAAAACACGGCGAAGTCGTCATTTCAATCACTCGTGAGCGAACTCCTGCTGCTACTGCGACCGTGACTGCTGTTTGGGGAGATAGAGTGGGAGAAAGAGGTGGGCCTGGCATTTTAAAACTTCGAAGTCAAAGAGAGTTGGGGTGGTGGTGCGTGGGGAGAAGGTTCGCAAAAATGGATGAGTACCAGAGGGGTTAGTGAAGAAGAAAGTCATCGGAGTTTAAATGGAAAACAAGAACCTTGTGTCTTTGCCTAGTTTTGGGAGGGAATAGAGGCAATAAAAAAAATCGTCTGAGGTGGGGTGAGAAAGGGGATGGATAGGAAAAACAGTGGAACACAAACGAATTTCTAATGTCGATGAAGAAGAAACAAGCGAAGAATATTTTCTCTTCTCGTGCAACAAACAAAAACAAGAATGATAAAAGAAATCAAGAAAAAATATAAAAAAGAAGAATAGGAAGGAAAAAATGGGGAGAAATGCAATAAAAAAGGAGAAAAAAAATCGAAGTTCGGAGGCAAATTCACAATCAAGTTAGTCGACTTTTTTTTTCCCCCTTTTATTTTTTTCCTCTCTTTCTTTTGATCCTCTCATCGAAGAAAGAGGATGCATCGTTTTTTTTTCTCTTGCCCCACCCCTTTATCTTTCACCCCTGTGTTACTTACATTATCTGCATTAATTCCAGAATGGGGGGGGGGGGGAGTTGAGTTCAAAGAAAAGTGCCTACCTTTTTTTTTTTTAACAGATTAAAAAAAAATGGTATCAAAGGGAAAATTAAAGAAATGGTTGACTGGCTAGTATGGGGAAAAAAATCAACTCAAAAAATTCTATATCAAAAACTGTTTAAATTGTTAGATGTTCTTGGAAAAGCAAGGCATTCCGCTGAAAAAAATGGCAATGAATTAAAAAATAAAACTGAGAGGGAAAAAGAAATTAAAGTATTTTTAGCTTGGAAAACTATGCTATGAAGTAAAATTCTATGTACAAGTTGAAATGGCTATACTTAATTTCGGTTAATCGAATAAATCAATGATTCATTGATTTTGGAAATATTTCTATTTCATTTCCTTGTAATTAATTCTTTATGTAATAAACATAATGTTGCTGCTAATTTCGCTAATTTATATTTCATATGCAAACTCATAATCCCTAAATACGTCATTAGCAGTAACTTACCCTCTACCAACCTTCATCCTCAAGAGAAATATCAAAATATTGTGCTCTTTGTATGGAAACAGAAATTGGATTGTTGTGTCTCGCCAAGGCGGATATTGAATTATGCCAAGGATCGAACTCGCAATCATACGATTTGCAGCCACCTAACATATCCGCTAGACAAAAGTGATCACCAATGTCCAGTGACTTTTACTTGCTTATTAAGATACCAACACAATACTTCCCCACCAATGAGTCTGTGGACAGACGAACGATTTTATTGCGTCGAGCGTTATGGCGAGCGAAGAACGTGTTCATAGTCCGAGATCACCAATGTAGGGATTGAACCAAGTGAGGATCGCGCCAATGTAGCAGATTGCATTCCCAAAGATCAAAACCGCGATTACGGTTCGTAACCACATAACATAACCATTAGACAAAAGTGATCGCCATGTCCAGTGGTTTTTACTATCTTATTAAGATACCACCACAATACAACGCTTTCCCCAATTCGCCTTATTCTGTTGAAAAATATCGTAAAATAAAACCATTATTGTTGCTGTTGTTGACTTTGTATGAAAAGATCCAAAAATTGTAGACACAGAGAAGATCGAGCTCCAAAAGGGGGAGGACTATATGTCCTCTCTGGAAAATACCAAACAGTCCATCATGTGCTAGTCAAAGATTTGGCATTTGATCAGACCTTTAATATCTTTCTGCCTTCTAAAAACACCAAGAGTTTAGACAGACCTCTACTCTTTTAGTGCTCAGATACTCAGATTAACTGAGACTGCATCTCACAACCTCCTTATGAAGAAAACTATTATTAAAGTACTATGCTACTCTCAAGCTACTTAAAAAAACTTAAGTTAGTTAAAAAAGTTAGAATAATTACACTTATCTGATTGCTTTTTCTTGCATTTCATTTTTTCTGCTTTTAAAAAATAATAGAATTTTTCTTTTTTTCTAAATACTTCATTTACTATTTAAACTTTCTCAAACCTGTTGTCTGTTAACTTTATAGAAACTCAGAATTACACGAAATTTGAATTTAAAAATTTATTTTTTGAATACTTTGCAAGAAAAATAGCGTGATGTTGTTTTTCTTCTTACTGTTTTTGACTATTTGTCTTTATAATCCCTTTAATTTGCTGAAAGCTTTTTTTTATCATTACTATCAACTTTAAAGTAGAAAAGCAATATTGAAATGGATTTGGCTACAAAGGAAGGCTTACAATTTTGAATAGATAAATTGTAATTCCAATGAAAAACGATTAAAATTTTATTCATTGCAGCCCCTTACTTTTTGAATTTAGATTTTAAATTTAACGTATCACTAAATGGGAGCATTAAAACAACCCCTTTTTATATACTATTAAAAAGAAGGAAATCTGGACAGCAGTTGCTGTCAAAAACTAATACTTTAACTCCGTTAGAAATAACTATTATAGAACGACAGCAACTCAAAAGAATGACAGTGACTGCCATTGTCAAACCCTTTTCACCGTTTCACTTCATATGAAATAAAAGCGAAAGGAAACAGAAGCAGAGTGGCATCGAATAATAACAATAATAATAAAAAAAAAATCTTATTCTGTCTGTATTTTCCACAAACTTAATTCGGTAGGTCGTCACGCCCTTCAAAATGACACGATCCGAAACCCAGGATATTATTGTTTACATTCTGTTTTATTCCCCGCCATTACTGTCAGACGATAATTCTCCCCTTTTACTGTTTTGTATTTCGGAAAATGGCAACGTCTACGAACCGTATTATCAGTGACATCTATTCGTATTATCAACGTATCCATGACAGACGAACACGATACATTAAGAAATCAAATCATTCTGAAAGAAAGAATGGCAGACTGATTCTTTAAAAAAAAGTCGGCTGCAAGAACACTCGCTGTAACAGACAGGTGGCAGCGTAACCAATGGGCGGATGCCTTGTCAGAAGCATGTATTATTTTATTTTATTCTTTCTTGTCGTAGAGTAGTTTTATTTTTCACTTTTTTTCCACCTGTAACCATCTATTAGGAAGGCAGTAGCTCTCTGTTATTTGCGCAAGCCAAGCTGATATAATTGGTGGTTGTGTTGGCCGACGGAGGTTGCTTTGATGATGTTCGCTGCTTTCTCTCTTTTTTTTTAATGGTGTGCTCAGGATGTTAAATTTTTCGGCCTTTTATTATCATAATTTATAGATTGAGTGCCGGCGAGAATTTTCTTTTTCTTCTGTTCTCAGAAGAGGCGTGCGGATAAGTGTGTTTATTTTCGACTTGAGAGTTCTCATCTCACAGTGATAATCATTGCCACAGGTTAGGCTTAATGGTTGTGTGGGGTACAATGGCTGCGACCTTTCTGATTTCACCTCTCGGCTTTACCTTTCAGCTTAATGATTCTTTCGAAGATAAACGGTTGTTAGGCTTAGATATTTATTGTTATGAAGCAAGAAAAATGGTTTCAACAAAGGAGAGTAATTTATTTCCCTAGTGCTGCGTGTTTGTATTCAAGCCTGTTTAAACAACTCTTATTCACGATTTTAATTGAATTTATCTGTGACCTATAAATCTAGCCTTGTTTGTAACTTGGATTAGTAACTGATCATTAAATATTATGCAAAAATGTACTTTAAGAAACTGAATGAATTAATATTAGTAATTTAAAGCTTACTGAATCTGATTTTATCTGTTGAATCTATTATTATATGTTTCGAACAACCTGTTTAATTGTATATCATAATTTTTGGAACAAATTCGAATTTTTTATATGTTTTCTTGCCATAGACTTTAATTACTTCCTTATTTAATCATCACGATAACATATAATCAAGGAAATATATCGAACGATTGTCCCAAAGATAAACTAGATATTTAAGTACATAAATGAAGCACGATTTAATTTCATAGAATGTCACGTATTTGATAATTATTACCTTTAATGTCATTTCTGAAGAAGGAAAGAAAAACATTGATATCGAGTATTTCATTCTTGTTTTGCGAAAATTTGACTCAATCTTAAGTGATACGAAGTAAGTCAGACAGAGATAAGCCTTTATATTATTATTTAATATAAAATTATGGTGTTAAATTCGTTTAAAATTCAGAATGTATATTCTAAATGCTTATTGTCATATAAATATATATATATATATATATATATATACACTGAAGTGACAAAAGTCATGGGATGACTGTGAATATCATGTCTGTCCTCCTTTTGCCCGGCGAAGTGCAACAACTCGACGTGTCATGGAATCCACAAGTCGTTGGAAGTGCTCTGCAGGAATATTGAGCCATGCTGTCTGTATAGACGTCCATAATTATGAAAGTGTGGATAATGCAGGAGTTTGGGCACGAACGGACCTTTCGATGATGTCCCATAAATGCTCGATGGGATTCATATCGGGGGATCTAGGTGGCCAGATCATGCGCTGGAATTGTCCGGAATGTTCTTCAAACCAATCGCGAACAGTTCTGGCCCGGTGACATGGCGCATTGTCATCCATAAAAATCCCATCGTTATGTGGGTACGTGAAGTCCATGAATGGCTGCAAGTGATCTGCAAGCAGCTGAACATAACCATTTCCAGTTAATGATCGGTTCAGTTGCACCAGAGGACCGAGTCCATGCCTTGTAAAAACAGCCCACACCATTATGTAGCCACCACCAGCTTGAACAGTGCCTTGCTGACAGTTTGGGTCCATGGCTTCGTGGGGTTTGCGCCGCCCTCGAACTCTACAATCAGCTCGTAACAACTGAAATCGTGACTCATCTGACCACGCCACGGTTTTCCACTGGTCTAGGGACCAGTCGATATGCTCACGAGCCCAGGAGAGTCGCTGCAGGCGATGTCGTGCTGTCAGTAAAGGCACTCGAGTCGGTCTTCTGCTGTCATAGCCCAAGAAAGACAAATTTCGCCGCACGGTCCTATCGGACACGTCCCTGGTACGTCCCACATTGATTCCTGCAGTTATTTGACGAAGTGTTGCGTGTCTATTAACATTGACCATTCTACACAGACGTCGGCGGTCTCGGTCGTTTAAGTGCAGGTTGTCGCCCACTGCGCTGTCCATGATGGGATGGGATGCCTGAAATTTCATACTCTCGGCACATTCTTGATACTGTGGATCTCGGAATGTTGAATTCACTAACGATATCCGCAATGGAATGACCCCTGCGTCTAGCTCCAACTAACATTCCACGTTCAAAGTCTTTAATTCTCGTCGTGCCGCTCTAAATCACGAAAAACCTGTTCACATGAATAACTTGGAACACAAATGAAAGCTCTGGAAAACGATATATATATATATATATATATATATATATATATATATATATATAT
>JAPMOQ010053173.1:674497-704484 GCA_026543055.1 Argiope trifasciata | reverse complement strand
ATATATATATATATATATATATATATATATATAATGTTTAAGGATTTTTCTTGCATTCTATTTCTCCAATGTTATAAATCTAAAGAAATTGTTTCAGTTTAACAATGTATATTTCAAAGCTAAATTCTAGTTTTTACGAAAATTAGAAAAAATGAATTGTTTATATAACTATTACCATCTCAAAAGAAGTGAAAAAAAAAACAGAATTCATTTTTTCTATTTATTAATGAATTTTCTCTTTTTATTAAAATTACTTGCTTAAAAATGAAAAAGGACAAAGTTTCAGTGAGCTTGATGGCGTTATTATTCAAACATTAGCATAAAACAAATTCTTTCCTTTTTTCAAATTTTCTCCTTTTTACTTTCTCTTATGCAAAGTAAAGAGAAAATATATTAAAAAATCAAAGAAGTTGAACTATAGAGTTTGACGATTCTCCGTGTTTTAGACTTCTCCAAGTTGAACACGTTTTTAGATTGTCTGTCTGTAACTAAGATAACTCAAAAATATTTTGAACTAGCTGGAGGAAGTTTGGTATTTGATCTTTGCACCAAGTTTGTAGATTTGAGCAAAATTCGTTCGTTGGAAATCTGTGAAACTGTCCGATTGATCGATTATAATTTATCAGTGTAACAACACAACTGTGATAACTAGTTGGAAGAAATTTGGTACTCATATTTAACGTACATAATGGAGACATCCATTACATTTTGAATCAACTCCAATATGGAGTTGTAAGTCTGTCAGTCTACATTCCCTAGTGTTTGCAAATTCAATAAATAAAAAACGCAATGACTTAAATATATTAAATTTGACATGTGATTTTATGACTACATTTATAGTTCTGTGTCAAATTCTGCAATTTAATTAGAAATAGAAATACGCATTCATGGTAATTGTACCTCCCATTCCATCTGAGACATTGAGAGAGAATCCATATCCTCCCACATGTTATTTATCCATAGCTCTTGATCGTCGCACCGCTGTTATTAAACCAAATATCTTATATGTAGAATCTGACATCTTCAGTTTTCAAGATCCGTAGCTGAAAATTACTTCAAGTATTTGCCAAATTGAACCGAATGAAAAGATTATTTGAAATAAAATGAAAAACTATCTTGCTCGAAGAATATCAGCACAATTTTTATTGTTGTTATTGAACTTATTCAATAAAAAAAGCCAAGCAAATATTTCATGATCCTGGAGTATGGTATCTGTCCTCCTTTGCAGTTTCCAAATGTCAGATTACTCAATGAAATGGAAACACGCTGTCATGGCAATACCATCTCCCACTCCAAATGTGATCTTGTCACAATAAAAAAGGAAAATCCGTCTCTCCTTGCACGTTTTATTTATTAGTGGTTTGTATAAAGGAGAGAATATTTAAATCACTTATTTTTAATTAGCAAAAGTATAGAGAGATACGCATACGATTCATCACTGGATCGAAGAAAGTATCAGATTTTATTATATATGTTTGGATAATCCTATAAATATGGTATTATTCTTTGTTTACGAAAAACAAAAAATTGGCGATATTTCAAGAAACTTTATTTTGTGCTCTGGAACAGAAATCTCGAAGTAGATTTCGAATAATATGTAGAGAAATTTTCCTGACGAACGAAATTTGTAGAAGATGTTTGTATATGCAAAAGGGAAATCTCTAGTCGTTCTCACGTGTTTGATGGAAATTAAAAAATATATACTGATCTGTTTTGGGATTCAGCTCTTAGTGATGTGTCCTTATGTTCGGGGATTTATTAAAGACCTCATAATACAGTGCTTATGCTTACTACTCTTGCAGATATTTAAGATTAAAATATAACAACTGTAAGTTCAATAACCAGGAAGTAGTTAGAGCAAGAAATGAATTTCAGATTCAATTTTCATCGTTTAAAAATTAGAATATATATACTTAAATGGAGTGGAGTTGGTTGTGTAACTTGAATGCGTTAAATAAATTTTGAACTTTCTTCTATTCAGCTGTATATTGTTTGTGTCTCCATTTATTGCCATTCATTAGAAATAAATATTTTATATCTACTGTTATTTTTTTCATAATCATGCTTGCAAGCGTTATTTATTATTTTCTTTGAATCAAGTTCCTAAGTTAATCTCCAGTTTAAAAAAAAAACAATTTTAACTATTCCCTTTAAAAACAAAACAAAAACCTCTATTTTTATGTCGATATGAGAAAATTGATACTAGAAATTATTGCCAATATTGGCTTTTATATATCCTCACATACATATTGCAGTTACTGCTAAGATATGCGGTTACAGCTAATATATGGATATGAAGAAACTAGCTGAAATGCTGGTAGATAATCGTTAAAATTATTTTTTAATGTATTGTATATTTAAAATGTAATAAAAAATTTAAAAGTTTCAGGTTAGCGATAGGATTTTATCCCATGATTTATTCGCCTGAATTAGTGTAGAGTTGAAATTTACGAATTTCGATGATAGAAATGCCAATGAAAGGGCAATACTATCGTCGAAACACAAACACAATGTAAAGAGAAACAAAAAATGATTTCGCATTTTCTCTCTTGCATACTGATTTTTTTTCCATTGGTTTTCTTTTTTGTTGTGTTCCAACCGGGAGCGATATAACATATGCGAATTTTCAAATTTATGATTAGGAACTGGTGCCCTTACGGGTTCTACGCCTTGTGGAAGGGCACAGACAATCATTTCTAAACAACGGCATTGAAACAAATAAAAATATAATCCGGAAGCAAATGAAAGTATTCTTTTTACTGAATAACAGCATAATATTTTATTAATTGATTTGTTCCAAAGTCAAACAAAATTCTCTATACCAGTATGTATAATCATTCTTCTTATCTATAGTTTCGAAACGAACATTAATTATTAATTTAATGAAATAATTATAATAGGAAATATTTCAATAAATATAAATTATTCTTGTATAATTTTTAAGTTTCTAAATTCCGGCAATACTTTATATTTATTTGAGAACCGGAGACAAATTGACTCCGTCATTTCATCAAATTAAAGGGTGTTAACAGTGACGTTTTTATTATAGAATAAAATTGCGTGTTATTATTATATGTACTTATTGTAACATAGTAATCAAATGAAATAGCATGTGACTTTTCGTTTGGAAAAAAAAAAGTAAGTTTTCTTTGATTCAAAACGTGACCCTTGTGAGTATTATTAAGTCATGTTGTTCCAACTAAATTACCACTTTGAGACAATCCAAATAAAGTAATCTTTCATCACAGGTATACCCACACACCACGCATTATTCAAATCTGTCGTAAGAAATTGCGACACCTTTTCCTGTAAACGTCTATTGAAAGCGACTTACTCACGGAACCAAGTCGCAACGTGTGTTTAAATAAATTACTGTAATTAATCGTGCCCCAACAATGGCTGCCGAGTCTCCTAGAAGGAAAAAGCCTCGCAGCTTTATCCCAAGAAACCCGAAAAAGCGTCGTTTATTATCAGGCGTTTGCGTGATAATGAGCGGCCTACAAGAAGTGATCAGTGGTAGAAAATTAGTGAGGCATTAGTTCCAAATTGAAAGGCTCAACACTTGCTGATTTCCCGCCGGATTGTTTCACGCCCCAGCTTCGTGTCAGCTCTGGAATTAATTAAGTACTTCGGGAAGGGTGTAGCTGGATTTCTGGTTGCTTGACGTCATCCTTCAACACCTCCATTCGAATGGGAGTCTTTCGATTGTTTAATCCTTCTCCATTAAGGTTGGTAATGTGTAATTTGACCCACCGATGGCTTAGTGGGCTAAAATGCAAGATGGCCAAATGTTAATCGGTGGAATAAATGTTGAGGAATTCTTTTCTGTGATTGCATTCATAGCCAGTATTATTAAATACAGGTAAGCCAACGTTTTAGCAGCTACAGGTAAGCCAACACTTAAGCAGCAATCCTTCTGACATGATGCTGGCTGCTGTCAGAAGGATTGCTCTCAATTAAAGCACAGACCATTGGTCAGTATTATTTTAAATTCTATTGGCAAGTAACATGTCGCCATGCACTCATTTATATCTCGAGTGTTATTTGGATCCACCATCACTTGACTAACTAAAGAAGGTATAATTGCTTTTCAGAATGCGACTTTGACTAATGAACGGTTCAGTATGGACCATTGGATAAGATTCATGGTTGGATTAAAAAAAACACTTAATTTTAAAACGGTGTATTATAGTACTTAATTAGACCAATTGTTGTCTATATGACTGTAGAAGATTTTTCGCACAATAAAATACAGATGTGAAAAGCTCCTTTAAATCCTCAAGGAATTGTTACATTCAGGAGGCACCTAAAATTCAGAGCTGATTAAGGCAGTTGCCTCAAGCCCCCATATCAAAAGGGGGAGGGAGAAATCGAATAGATAGTTTATTTTACGTATTCTTCTTTAATGAACTTTTTCTATGCAAAATATCTGTACAGTGCAAAATCCCTCTGTTGGCTTCTTAATTAATCTACCATATGAACACAAAAACAAATCTATATTTTATAAACTTATTATGAAAATCTATAGTTCATAAATATAGAGGCGGGGGCTCCAAAGAAGTTTTTGTCGTGGTCCTCAATTAGGCTAAGTCGGGTGCTGCTGAAATCTTATTTCAGGTACTCTCAGGATGCTATAAAATCCTCTTGGAATGTGAGATGCCGCCATGTACTAATTTCTGTTTCAACTGTTACTTGGATGATCCAAGGTCTGAAAATTCTATAATGGCCTTTCAACTTAAGATCTTGACTGATGAACGGTTAAATATGTTAGGCTAAGTGGTGTAACATATTTAGTAGGATGGTTTATCTTTTTCAAGACGGTGTATATCAGTACTTACTAGTATCATCTGCAGTCGATATGACTGCTGAAGATATTAAACCAGATAAAACGCAGATGTGGTAAATCCCCTTTGAAATTTTAAAGGAATTTAACATATCGCTTTGTAATCAGGTGGCATCTGAAATGTCATTTCATCTGTTTTCAGGATAGTTACTGATTGGTCAATTTGAATTAAATGAAAATTCTACAGTCCCCTTTCAACATGAATTGTAATGGAATATTTAGTAAGATATGGAACTTTTAATTTTTAAATGATACCTACCAATACTTAACTAACTGAATCAACAACTTTTTATCTTAGATTTGGCAAAAAAAAAGTTGTAACTGTTCTTAAATGTCTTGAAATTATTTATTTAGAAATTAAATGTATATTACGGTGAAATTCCAGTTTCAGAGTGCATTATAAAATGCACGTCAAGCTTCTCAAAAATAAAATTAGAACTTAATAAAGTATATTAAGCATTTAATATTTTACATACTAGTCTGGAAGGAAAAATTTCCGTCTTCTGTTCTTCCTTAAACATTGTATAAATATTTTTACTTTCATTTTGCCTACGTTTGCTATCATTTTTACAAGTGTGACTATTATGTTCGGTTTTTTACATTCCGAATTTTCCCTCTGAATTATCTTTGAAATAATACTCAAGTACTTGCATTCGGTGGAACATGAATTTTTCTATAAGAATACAAATTTTTAAGAAACAACGATTTCATTTATAGATCGTTATCGTATAAAAGTTATTAAACTTATTTTTAAAAAAGATTTTACTATTTGAATTAGATATTATAAATCTGTTATACTATTCTGTATTAGCTTTATTGGTGAGATACAGATATGATTTCTCAATGTCCAGTTCTTTTCAAATACAGGTTATGAAAACTGAGATTCTGGCTCTGTCTGAAAAACTCACTGCTTTTGTGAGTCCCATTTCCCTCTTCGTCAAAATTCTGATTTCTTCTAAGAAGAAAAATTAAAATGGACTTAAAAAAGTTTCCAACTGTTTTCTTTAAACCCTCAACTTCTCTACGAGAGTTCGAAGAACAATAATTTGATGCAACCAAATTTTTGCTCCTCGATTATCACCCACTCACCCCTTCAATGGCAAAATCCCACTTTGCTATTTGTCTGCGAAAAATTCCTTTCCCTTTTCTGACTTTCCTTATATCCTTTTTTTTTTCGGAAGAAAGAAAACAACAAAAAAAATCATCCGAAATAATAAGAAATCGTCTGCAAAAAAATTTTCTCGATCAGGAGAGGGAAAAAAAAAGGGTGAAAGTCTAAAATCCTGGGGTATTCGGCCTTCATCGGTTTCCTAATCCGCCAATAATGGAGTAGCTTCGAAATGCAGCCACTCAGCACCCCACGCTCGCCGTATCGGAACCCCCCTTTCTCCACTGCAAATCCCGGGTAACTGAGGTTGATCTAGGCTTAAGATCGTTTCCGTGTGTTGCCATTTTTTTTCCGTTCTTTGGGATGCTCCATTCTGTTCACACTCCCCATACCGATCCCCGCTTTTCCCGTATTTTATCGAAAAACTTTTTTTTTTTTTTTTTTTTTTTTTTTTAGTTTTCACTCAATGCTTATCGTTTGCAATGTTGAAAGCCGGTGGAGTTGGTAAAGGCTCGATTAATGTTATTTTCTGTCAGGGTGGTCCTAATGTTACCCTGGGTTGCATGGATTCAAATTTTTCTTTTCCGTGGTAAACAGTTTATATTTTATTGAGACTGAAACGAAAATCTCTTATATTTTATTTTTATTAAAAAAAAGAGTTGTTCGATATTTTTTATACCTAATTTAAAAGCCATAATTATCTAAAATATCCCTAGCATGTATGTATTACTTGTACATAAAAAGGTGCAAAACAGAAAAAAAAAATCTAAATGAAATAATTTTATTTGAAGCTAGCCGTCTTTAGAGATTAATTAATTTACGGAGATTAATTTTTAACTAAAAATTTTAATTAACCCTTAACTGGAGGGATATGAATGAATTTCCTCTCGCGGCTAGAGACATAGAGTCACAGAGACCATTGTTACTTTTCTTTTTTGTCTTTTGTAAACAACATTGGAATTTATTTCGGAAACACAATACATTCTGGAAATCATGTAGATACTAAAAATATTAATATTAAATATATTAAATGTTGAAAAGGTGTAAGCAATCTTTTATCAAGTATTAATGCTTTTTAGATGTAACTGAATTGCGCTGTTAATAACTGTTAGAATTTTTTTTTTAAAAAACTAAAGAATATAAAATTTAATATTTTTTAAGAATATTTCATTATTATTTTTCATTTATTCAAACTAAAAGCAGTTTCAGGGACTTGGAGCCAATGACTCCATAAATAACAACACAAATTTTGAAAAAGATTAACTCGGTTATATACGCACGTATTCATACTTAAGAGTTGGTCAATATACTGCTGGAAGAATACTTGAAGACACTGCGGAGATTATCGTATTCAAGGACAAAATACCACGTGATAATCAGAGTTGATAAACAATGCGGAATCATTTTGACTCCCGTCTCCAGTTATAGGTTATATATTTCGTATGATTTTGTCTTAATAGATTTGTCTGGAAAGTTTTTAATTTCAAAATTTGATAGATTAATAATTAATAGTATTTTAAGGCCTTAAGGCGTTCTGCACATTGTGCTATATATTTCTTTATTTTTTTATCTGTACCTTTATTCTTTTAATTATAAGAAAGAGGGAGTCTCTTTAACACGTTCATTGTCATGGTTCGAGCCTGATATTCGGAACACTTATCTATTTAGATAAGTGTTGCTGTTTCTCAATTATCAGAGAAACGGCGTCGCTTAATTAGATATATTGTTCGAAAAATAGGTGCGACGCATAGGGGATCCTCATGAGAGTCAACCTGTTAAAACCGGTGCACTTTAAAAAAATTTCACTTACTGGCAGAAACTTCCTTTTGCATCATTTAACTATGGCCATGTCGAAGATTCCATACCTCAACTGTCTTCTATTCTGTAATATCCGTATCTCTGTTAAATCCATAGTATAATATCTACTATCCATTAAAATAATTGAAATTTTTTATATTGACTCTGCATAGTTTAATTAAACATTTAAAAGAGACGAACATTAAAATCATTAATTAATTAAAAATTTAAGTCTTGGCTGTTTGGGTGCATATTCACGAATTTGTGTCTCATCTTAGATTGACTCATCACAGTATACACCAAACCGTGATATTATTCTTTCTCATGTTACGCCTTGTGTCTCACATGGGCGTTTGTCGAGCGAATTTATTCCACTGGTAATATTATCCCGTGCATTAAAATGAATTATTTTTATAAACTTTGAATATATTATATTAATAGTATTGTGTAACAGTTTAAACGTAATCATTTTAATTATTGGCCTGCCAATCAATTGGAATGAATTTCTTGCTTATTACAAAATTACTTATTAAGTGATGATCATAATGCCTAATTTCCCAAATGATCATGCTCCAGAATTCAATAAATTTTTATCTTACTTGTTTAATCTGGAGCTTTTTTTTGTATTTATGTTTAAATCCCATGTTATATTTTGAACGAATGCATTAAAAAAATGCCAGCACCATCAATTATATATTCACCAACACAAGCTATAAACTACTCATTATATAATAATTGCCAACAAATATCGCGACATTTTTATCGAATCTTTTAAAATAAAGTAATCAACAACACACTCTCACTAGGTGGTCTTTCATGCTAAGTGGTCACAGTTAACTGAGCACCAGATATCCCATTTTATTTCTCTCTGGGGTGGGCAAAGATCGCGCTTCCCCTACCCCCTAATTGATTCCAGCTGTGCACCGGCGAACCTTTCCATACCAAACAAATTGGCAACCGCTTCTTATTTCTCATGTACTAAAAATTGATTGCTTCTGTTATTATGGACTTCCTTCCTGTAATGTTACGTGTGGGAGGCAGGGGGATTGGACACAGGTTTCTTTCTTTTTATAGCGGTACGTTCCAAGTGGACTTACTCTGTTTGTCCCAATAGGCCTATTAAATGGTCGCTGCAGGGGAGTTTTATGTGTTTTTCATTCAGTTGGATATCATTTTTATTTGCTTTTTGCGGAAGAGGATAACGGGTTTTTCTTGTGTGGTTTTGATTTTATGGATTTCAGTCTTTGCTGGCCAGAGATTATGTGCTTATGGGGCGAAATATGAGATCGATGGACGTGAATTATTTTACTATGCTATGATTCCAACGCTGTTTATGTAGCAGTTTTATAAGGCCATCATCATAGTGGAACATAGAATTTAAAGTGCCGATTGGAATATTCGCTTGAAGGTTTTCTAAACTTAGACCTTCACTTTATGATATAAATTATAAGAGAAGAGCTGTAATTTTCATTTAAGCATTATCTGTATTCATCCGCTTTTTTTTTAAGCCGGAGGGTTTCTCCGTTATCATTGCCTTATACTTTCAAAAAAGCACTTGTAACCGTAAACAACACTAGTTACCGTTGGGCGTCAAAAACTATTCCTGCTAGGGAAAAACAAAACTTTTAAAGAAAGAAGCCAAATTAATTTAAATCTTTTTAATGAAACATTAATGGACATAACACACAAAATACAATACACGGACATTCTATTAATACAAAAATTTAGGGAAAAGTATAATAATCGGGGGAAAACATCATGTTTACTCTATGACTCCAGAACACAGACTGAAGTTTTTGTGGAGTGGCCGCTAGGTGGCGAGCTGGAAAAGTTGTCTAGTTACACACTTTGGTTTAGTTTTAGAACATACAAAAAAGACACATGGATGACTACTCTTATACCAATGATATACTAGTGTGGCAACCAAGTGGTTTTATTTTGGCTTTTAGCCCTCGAAAAATTTCCTTATAGGTAAGTATTTCAGTGGTCGCAGAGCTGTCATTAGGTCTCAGTTTTAGCCAGGATGTCTACGATCTCATTCCCCTCCAATGCGAAAAGGAGCAAGCCGTGGCTACCTGACTGATGGATTTTCATTTCATTCTTGAACCCGACAATATTCACTGAACATTTATTTTACAACCATGTTGACTTTTTAATCTATCAGGTTGAATGACCTCTTTCAGTGTCGAATAATGTGTGGAAGGGGTGCGGTTGGATATTGGTTCGAGTGTATTCGAATTCCTCTTCTTTTTATGACAATTCAATATTTAGGATCCCATATAGGGCTTCGAAGCTTTCAACTAAACCAAGCTGGGCCTTTCTCATTTATAAATGCTCACGCAGTCACAAGTTTTTCATCCATGGCTTATTAAACAAGACAGAGCGAGTTAGTGAAACGCAATTGCGAAATGTCGCCCTTGACACTAAAAGTCAAGCTATTATTTATAAGCCCATTCAATTATTACGCATGAAGGAACCTGTGCTTCGTGATTAACGGGTGTCGTGGGGTTACGCCTACCGCTTTTTTCACCCCGATGTGTCCATGTACAATTAACGAGTCGCCGTGTTGAGAATTGCGATCGCGTGCTGTCGTGTCATCTCCCTGACTCAGCGTGACATTAGATGGATTAACTATAATTGCGGTGAAATTTTTTTCCCATCTTTCCTTTGTTTTTTCATGCGTTTAGTTTCAACAATTGTGGTGGTTTTATTCCTGTGTTTTGCTCCATAAAAACTAAGTGGTGAAATTCGGCGGATAATTTTCAGCGTCATTCTCCGAGGAATTATTTTCGGAGATTATTTGGTGGAAGATCTTTTGTCATTTAGTATTCTCACATGATCTTTTCTTTCATTTCATCGAGGATTTCATGTGGCACTATTTATAATGAAATTCGTTTGCTAAGCATTTTTATATTGCTGTTGTGTGGTTATTTCACTTTAAATAATGATTGTCCATTTGAAGCAATAGTAATTTCTCAATAGTAATTTTCGCTCTCTTATATCATTGGAATTATACTTTTATAAATATCTATGAAGAAAATTTGAAAAGTTGTTTTAAAAGAATCAATGGAATCTTTGCGGTTTTTTGTTAAACCGTGCTTGAACTGGTATTTGCTGAGTACCCAGCTTGGCGGTTAGTCTAAAGTAGAATAGACAGATATTTCCTTAAAAAAATTTTTTTTAATCGATTCTAAATTGCTAAGACAGAAATCTTTTTTAATCCTGTAATATCGGTTTCAGCTATGGTGAAATCGATTGTCTGTTTTCTGATATCGAGGTTAAGCTGAAGACAGCATTTTATTTTATTACTTGTCTTTTCATTTCATTTATATAATTTTCTAATGGCGAAAATATCTGTCCTATGTCTGATTAAAATAGCAATCGTATACAATGATTGCCAACATCAAATAATTTCTTACTGTAGTTTTACTGACACCCACTTTTGGCATATAAACAAACCATAAAAGCTAGTTATTTGAACTATCATTTATTGTAAACTATTACTGAATTTCTAATATTTTCTGTTCATCATATTAAAAAATAATTATTATTTAAACTAGTAACAGTTGATCTCCCTTCATATATATAGTTTTAATTGGTATGTATTCATCTTTTAAATGTTCTCAAAAGAGAGGGGAAATTTGTGGGGGGAGAAATGTCACAGTGATATTCAAGTGGGTTTCTGTCATAGAATGGTTAAATGGATGTCTGGAGTCCTTCAATAAAAGTATAATTAATATGTTTATCAATGCAATTCGATTTCTGTTGAAGTTTGTAATTCATTCATTTCTTTGGATAGATTATGGAATTCTGTTGTTTAAGAACATTAACTCGTAAAATATATATCCATCTCAAACCTAATTTCTATTACTGTGTAAATTACTGATTTGTGACCGAATCTTCATCAACTGTCAATTATCATTTGTCTTGATTAATGAATTTATTGAAATTCTTACTTCTTATATATATCTTATTTGGAATGTTAGTAATTTCAATTTGCATAAGAATTAAGGTCATGTGTAATGCTTCACTGTATTCAGAAGTAATTTTATTCATATATTTCAGCGTATCCAAGAGTACAAAATTGTATTATTGGTGTCATTATTATTTAAGCTAAGTATTCATTATTATTAAAGTGATTTATCAAACAAGTACATGGAATTATAGATTTTTCTGTTTTTTATTAGGTTGGTGCGTATGAAATGTCGGATTCTCTTTACATGCGGACGTTTATCTCCCTGTTTTCGTTATACTTTTGTCTTTGGCATAACCTCATTCATAGTCGTATTGTCCATTGCCAGAGACTCATTTCAGCAAAATAGGTTTTCTCGAAGGTCTTCCCTTTTGTTATTTCTTTTGAATTTATTGCCGATATGAATTCTGCCGACATTCGCGTCATTTTCTTATATGAGTACAAACTTGGTAATAGTGCTGCAAAAGCTGCACGCAACATAAACCAAGCGTTTGGGGAGAATACGGTTAACGATCGGAAAGTGCAGCGTTGGTTCGAAAAATTTCGGACTGGCGATTTTTCACTGCAAAATGAGCCGCGCGGAAGACCCAAAACGTCTGTGAAGAATGATGACCTGAAGGCTCTAGTGGAAGCGGATCCAGCCGTATCCACGAGGGAACTTGCTATCAGGATGAAAGTTGACCATACAACGATATTGAGACACCTTTCTGAGATTGGCAAGGTTAAGAAGATGGACAAGTGGGTACCGCACGCACTGACAGAGCGAAATAAGCTGGAACGAACTGGAATATGAAGTTTTGCAGCATCCACCCTATTCACCGGATCTCTCGAAGACCGATTTTCATTTTTTCAAGCATTTAGAGCTGTTTTTAAGGGGCAAACACTATGAAAATGAAGACAGTCTAAAAACTCGATATCAGAGTTTATTAATTCTAAAGACCAAAATTTTTTTAAGACAGGCATCTACGCTTAAAATCTCGTTGGGAGAAGTGTATTGAAGTGAATGGAGCATACTTTGATTGAATAAACAGCTTTTGAAGAAAGATATGCAGTTTTATACAATCACTTAAGAATCCGACATTTCATACGCATCAACCTAATAATAGGCATTTATAATAATAATCAGTATAAGAAATACTCTTGTATGCGTCGAAATATTACGTGTGTCCTTAATTGTTATGCAGATTGAACTAATACATATCCCAACAGGATATGTCAACTAATTAGAAAATTCAATAAATTCATTAGTCAAGCAGTTAAGAAAACATATGAAAATTGATGGCTGCTGAAGAGTCGGTTAAAAATCAGATTGGTTACAATCAATAAACTACGAACCAGTTGTTACTATTACTAAGTCACAAATCAAATTTGTTACAATCAATAAACTACGATCCAATTGTTACTATTAATAAATCACAGAAATGATTTGTTACAAATGAATTGTTGCAATCAGTGAGTTACAAATCAATTGTTGCAATCAGTGAGTTACAAATCAATTGTTGCAATCAGTGAGTCACAAATCAATTGTTACATTTGATAAGTTAGAAATCAGATTTATTACAATCAATAAACTACAAACCAGTTGTTACTATTAATAAGTGACAAATCAGATTTGTTACAAATAAATTGTTGCAATCCATTGAGTTACAAATCAATTGTTACGATCGATAAGTTAGAAATCAGATTTGTTACAATCGATAAGTTACGAATCAAATTTTTATCAACAATATAGTACAATTTTGTCTTTATGAAGATTCCTTTGCTTGTTCTGAAATTAAAGTAAAAAATTTCATTTCTAATTCTAGTTTGATAGACTCCTATATCAAAAACTGAATCCTCAATAGAAGTTGTGCAATGGTATTTTTTGATGCCAAAAACAAACAAACAAACAAAACAATGGAAATATATGCATTGACTCTGCATCTGAAGCTACAGCGACCCGAAGTTTGACTCATAGTGTAACCCGCAATTTGTTCTTGGAAATCACAACATACCGACTCTAGCATTACCTGCTATTCGTGTCAGGTGAACAAAGAAACCTCGACAGAGAATGTCTGTTAACTTTCCTTCTTCAACTCCTCTAACAACAACTTTTCTTCGATAATTCTGTTTCCTTTTCCCGCATCAAAGAAGTGACGCTGGAAGAAAAAAACAATTTTTTTCCCAGAAAATTCTCTTTCTTCAAGTCTCCCTTTTTTTCGTTATTATTATTATTCCACCTTGGGGCGGAAGAGGGGGATGTTTCTGGAAGTGATTTCTCGGTCTGATGTGCATGGAGGGCTGCACGGCTCTGCCATTAGGGGCGCTGCTGTGAAATTACAGTGTGTCGCCGTGTGAAAAAAAGGGATGGTGAGGTAGGTGGGTGGGCGCAGGAGGGAAAAGTTCTCGGTGACGCCCAAAAAATGAAGAGAAGAGTGTGCATTTATCGATCGGAAGTGAAAAAAAAAATTAGGATCGAGGGGGAGGAAGAAATTGGTATGATGATTTCGACCTTTGAGGGAGGAGGCCGATCATTAAGGCTATATATGCATGGGATGGGGTGTGCCGGGTTTGTGACAACTATCTCCGGTCTTGGCGAGCGGTTCTAAAAAATTGAGTTTTTATATTTCATTCTATATTGTCTGAAAATTA
This sequence comes from Argiope trifasciata, assembly GCA_026543055.1. Taxonomy (NCBI): domain Eukaryota; kingdom Metazoa; phylum Arthropoda; class Arachnida; order Araneae; family Araneidae; genus Argiope; species Argiope trifasciata. The sequence goes on along the minus strand of JAPMOQ010053173.1, from coordinate 690,132 downwards.
TCTGTTTTTGATATCGTCTGTAAGCTGTCTATGCAGACGATAAGTAAGGTATAGGAAATTGGGTTCATTAGAATTTCTTTTAAAAACTTTTAGATTCAGAAATTTAAGAAAAAAAAATGTTTCGTTTGGAAAAGCTTCCCCGTTATTAAACAACATAAAAACTTCAATTAAATAAGCAGAAGGGATGAAAATTCTATGAAAAGTGTTTTCATTAATTTGTTTCATGATATCTGGTTTCCTTGAACCTGAGAATAAGAGAGAATAAGAGGTCAGAAGAGTAATGTAATGATGGATTTTTAAAATCCGATGGTCGGAAAAATAAAATAATTATAGGTTGTAAAATCAGCTGTCATAAAATAAATTGGTGATGGGTTTTTTTGAAACCAGACATCGTAAAACAAAGTTTTCAAAAATTTTACAAAGTTGTAATATAAAAGCTGCTGATTTTTAAGCATTATTTTGTCTTGACTGCTTGATAAGGTAAAGATTTCGGTGAAATCTTTATAAAAAGGTTTTTCATTTATTTTCATGGTTCCCCATGTAAGCAGGAAGTGAAACGTAGGAAATATGGTGCATAAAATTTATTTCTTCCTTTTTTTTAAATTCAGAGTTCTTGAAAGAAAACCAAGTGCAATTTATTTTATTTTATTAGGAAAAGCTTCATTGTTAATAAGCTATATTAGGTTAATTCATAATATAGATTTAGCCAGATTTGGTTACAAATAATATCTCATTTTGAAACAGCATAAGATCCATTTCTGGATGCAGAAGAAAAATATTAGTATCTTCAAAAAAATGTTGACAAATATCCACGCTTCGAATTTGAATCCGAAGGACGTATTTTTCAATTATCGTATGCCTATCGACGCTAATGCAAAAGTGTTTGACGATGGAGAATAAACACACAACTTCATCAATTGAAAAAATATAAATTTAATTATTAATTCTTAAAGCACTGAAAACAATAGTTGAAATAATCTGCAATATACATCAATGATCAACTAAATTCAAAGTTTGAACTGCTGCAAAATTAAATAGAAAATGACAACATTTTCCAAGTTCCATCAGTTAGTTATTTTAAATCATAATCTTCTTTGCTACTGTTGACAACGCCACAAGTGCAATGAGTTAAACATATGAAATATGATATGTGGGCTGTACATTTAATTTGTTGGCTATAATGGGTATGCTTTTTTCCATTGGGCCATAATGTGTATTTTTCCCATGCTTTAGGCCATAATGGGTATGCTTTTTCTTTTCTTCCAAAGAGTCTTTACCTGGGGTATTCTATGTCCTTCGATAGGTTTCCCGCCCCCTCAGAACCGGTAAGGATGTTGAGTTCATGGTTTAATTTCTGGCTTAGTGATCAAAAGTTTTCTTCGAATAGGTAACCGCTAAGCTAATTTTGTGCCAAAGAATTTAAATTCAGTAACAACAAGCAAAGGATGGAATGTGGGCTACAAAATACATACTGTAATCAATTACCTTATTGAAATCGTGAGTTTAACAAGATAATCTGAAGACAATTTATACATTCAAGCAACTAAGAAAATACCTTTGAATAAAATCCTGTTCACACAGGCTCATAAAATGATTTCCCGAATGAAAACTTTATATACAGTACAAACCGATTCGCGACTATCCGACTTCCGTATTATTCCGCCAATTTCTCTTATATGGTAATTAATTTAGGCAATGCAGATGTAATGTTAAACTGTAAACATTTAATATCCTTACCTTACTTTTTCTCTAACAAATCTTTAAATGTGAGGTGCAGTATATAAGCATATATAAACTAACTATACAGAGCTTTCTATTTTTATTGAACACGTTTTCGGTTACTGCTTTTCTGATTCACCTGGCCACGGCCGCGTTCACATTCTACATGGTTTGAGATAAATGGAGGGTTTAGTAACTCAATAAGAAGGGAGAAAATATATATAACGGTGAGTTTTTGGTGTCTCGTGTCTTGTTAACTGTCTTGCTTTTCCGGTATGCCTTGCTATCTGGTATGCTATTACCCAGATACTCGGGAGTGTGCTATACATATATTTTTATTACTACAACTAATTGTTGTAAAGACTCGTTCCTAACTTCGAGCCATATGGTCACTTCACTCCATAATAAAATTAATTCCAACTATTTATTACCGAGATTTCTATCTACTGTTCGACATATTGGCAACGCCAAAGGTAAACAAAAACTCTTTGGCAACCCGGAACACTATCGCGTGCTCACCTCAAATAAATTAGGGTTGCATTACTCCTCCCCTCCCATTTCCCTGCGAGGTGGGACACAAAACGATATTGAGTGTGTGTTGCCACAACCAAACGACTTTTATGGGGGAGGAAAGTCCATTAAGGGGGGAGGGTTGCCGAGGGTCATCCTCCGACCCATAAAGCAAACGAACAAGAAAATCTATTATGAATAAATACCCATATGTATATACATTTTTTTATTCTAAAATTACACGGAAGTGCACCCCCTTTTGGCCTTGGCGTGCATTCCCATTAACCTTCAACTTTCGGATTGGAACGTTTCTGTTAATCATTATTATTTTTTTTTCAAGGAGGAATAAAAGAGATGGGGAAAAAACGGATAAATAAATAAAAAAAAAAGACCTGACTGATGTTGCTAATGTGAGTTGATTGCGTCATGTTCCAACCAATTATCTAGCGTCGTAAACACTATAATTTGAGCTGTATCTCCTGTGGGCTAGCGAGCGTCTTTCTTTAACTTTTTCTTTTTTTCACCAAGCTTGATAATTCCAAGGTTCGAGTAAATGATATCTTTGAAGAGCTGTGTTAAACCCTCTCCTTGATTGGCGGTTTGGTGCTAAATAGGGGGTCCCAGAAGATAAGTTGATTAGTATATTTATAAATGTGACTGCGTAATAGAAGAAGAGAAATGAAGCGACGGAATACTTGGGATGTTTTCGTGTTTGAATGACACTGGATTGCTGTTTGAGAACTGTTTGATGTATCGCTGTTGTTGATGTTGTAAACAAAGATGATGATTCTTTGATTGATTTCAGTTGGAAAAAATGGTTAAAAAAACTGATAATTGAGATGTTTCATGTAACATGCTTCAGGGCATATAATGAATAGTTTCTTTTTTTATGATTCAATAGAGAAAAGTTCATTGCTTCTTATTTTCGTGAGTGAATTAATCAATGTCTGACTATCATGTCATTATATTCACTAATTTTAACAGTGACTGGAGACGACTAATTTTAACCGTAACTGGAGACGAATATCCACACTCGGCCTGAAACATAGATTCAATATTATTTCTATTATTATTTTGTTTTTTGTAAATAGCATTAAAATTTATTTATTTTTTACATTCTAGAAATCATTTAGTTTCCAAAAGTATAGAAAATATTAATGATAAAAATGTTAAATGTTATAATATTAAATGGTGGAAAGCTGTTATAAGAAAAACCTAAACAATCTTTTGATGAGTATTTACTTTGGTTTTAGAAGTGACAAATGGGAACCTGTTGTTGTATCTTATGGCACTTTACAAGCCCGCTGACAGTTATTTATCAGTGATTTGAGCCAAGTGAGCGCCTCTTGTTTTACAGCAGTGCCATGTAGGGTAAAGAGTTCGACTTAGCTACGCACACGTCACAACTCTTTTTACGGGTGAACTTCATTCACTCATCTACAGATCGTAATTTAGACATGGATCAGAGAGCGATCACGTCTGAACCAATATCGCCAGTTGTATTATTCTCGACATAGAAGATTTTTGACCACGACAGATTTATGCATTCGCCAGCGAGTTTTTGGCTGATGGGTTCGAACTCGCAACCTCGCGGATACGAGTCCAACGCCTTACCAACCAGGCTAATTCAGCCTTAAATGTTTATCTAACGGGTTAGACAAAATTTGCCAGTTTCTACAAAGCGATGTGATGGAAGAATTGCTCTTAAATTCGTTTAAATTTTAAGATTTCTAAACCATAATTTACAATGTGTATAAAATGTGATGAAATGCCAAGATTTCAAGCTTTGTTTGCATTTTTACCATAGTTGAAATGCAATTTTCATCCAAAATGAACAAGGGAAATAAATAAATAAAAATTGTCAAATAAATAAATAAATAGAACAATTTCCGAGTGAAAGAAAGGACTTGTAAAACCACCCTGGATAAAAAGAGGCAACGCTACAATGGGAGTGAAGCGAAATTATCATTTCCAGCAGAAAGATCACGACTCAACTCGAAATAAAGAATCGTCTGAGCGGGAAAAAGAACATTACGTGGTATATAGGGACGCAATAACAACGCTTGAAATAAAATACTCTGAAAAAAAGTATTAAAAAAGAAGGAGGTAAGGGGAAGAAAATGGCAGAGAATCTCCGGTTATAAAAACCGAGATAAACATCAAACGCTCTCTAGGATGCCTTTTTGGCCTGAGCCATTAAAAGGCACGGCCTGGTATCGTAAATGGCCGTATTTTTACGAGGCAGTTAAAAGGATCCGCAGCTGAGAAACTGTGATCGTAAATGTACCATAATTCCGCAGTTGTTATCGTTCGAGGCCGGGGCTTATGCCCGGTGCTTAATACCGCCCCGGCACAGTTAAAAGGGGGCTGCGTGACAACTTGTAGAGTGTTTCATCGTCGCCAGAAGGGGTGCCGAAGACAGTGCGGCTTAATCGCATCATACTGGGAGTTAATTAGCTGTTGTGGGGTGTTCGGAAGGGACTTTTCTTGGATGGAGGGTGGACTGGGAGTCAGGAAGCGGTGGCTGAGATTTTATCGTTTGGCATCGATGGCTTTCGAGAGTGGTGAAATATGAGTGTATAACAATGGATTGTTAACGATGGGGGGTGTTTCAGGTTAAAGAAGAGGATATGTTTATGATTCTGCGAATTAGTGCCTTCTAGCTTAGGTGTAACAAGTTTCAGTATATCTTTGGGAGCATCGGGCTTGATTCTTATTGTATAACATTAGTTCAAGAAGAAATACTTTGGGGGAGTTTCTGAAATTATTTTCATAGAACGCGTCATTTAACAAGAAATGAATAATTCTTACAGAAACCTACTGAATTAAAACAAATTCAATAGGGTTAAGCTCTGTAATCAGTTATTGTTAATTTTTCTTAGATCTTGAAGTATATTTAGGCATTCTATTAGTTCGTATATTTCTTTTTGACTCTTTTGACATCCGTAGATATGCGCATAGGTATTTATGTGTTCATAAAAGGACACATCTTTGTGTTGGACACATATTTGTGGACACATCTTTGTGTTGTATGGAAGCTGTGACTAATAATCATAAATTATTTTGGCTTTCTTTTGTTTAAAAAGATATTTTGAAAAAGAAAGAAAAAAAGGGTAGGGAGGCAAATAAGCTGTAAAACGTTTTCCAGCTACATCCATATTTTTACTTTCTCATATATATAGTATAGTGAAAGTATAATAATCGTTAAAAAATTCGAGTTTTTGAAGAACCTGCACGTGTTCGAAAAACACATTTATGACCGAGATAACACAAAAACTCTTTGAGCTAGGCAGTTAAAACTTGATTTATGGGTTTCACATCAAATTTTCAAATTTCTATAATTTTGAGTAAAATCTGTTCAGAAGTAGACCTTTTGTTCAGCTGTTCAAATATCAATTATTACCATAATTAAAAAACCAAAGAGCGCTAGATAGATAAAATTCGTTTCACATATTTAACATTTGTAGAATCATTAACATCTATCAAATTTTGAGCCAAATCCAACAATGGTTTGACTGCCTGTTGATTTATACTTCAGGAACATTTAAATACAATAACGCTAAGAAAACAAGAAAACCATTTAAAAACACAATGACAAATTTATCAAATTTGCTATGAGTTTTGGGATTACAAGTGTAGTCTTGTGTTTCGTTTGGTTGAGAAGAACATTTCTAAAACACAAATTCTATTTCGGAGTGTTATTAATAATACCCCAAATAACTCTAAATTCACACCAAAACTATTGTACGCAACTATTGTACGCCAGTGCCACATAAAGGATTCTCTCTTACGATAAGTTTCTTAGAGAGTATTTTAGTGAGATAATTCCCGCTGGTTGTGTTTCATTTCTCACAAAATTCTACTTTATAAGTCTAGCATTTATTTATGAAAACAAATGCTGATTTTGTGAAGCAAATAAAAATGGTTCTCTTGAGACTCTTATGCAAGACTTGGGATTTACATAATTCTGTTTGATTGCAATTACATTTCTTGTTCCACAGGAATTAATATTACTTAATTCCTATGTTCCCGAATGAATAAATAACGATGTCGCAAACGGCTTTCAGATTTCCGTTAAAATGAGGATTAACATAGTAATTACCTTTTTTCTTTTTTATGTATATCTTGTTACTGATTTGTGAGTTCAGCCTTTAGGATACAGGTCATATTTACATATCTCTTACCGTTTATGAACATAATGAAAAACAATTTTCTACTTATTTCCGTACATGCATTTGCAATTATATATTCATTTATAATTCTGTTAATAAAAGGAAGGTGTGCATAAATGTGATGAATCTTTTTTTTTTTTTACAGTTAGCTTTTCCAGTGATTAAATGATAATATCTTACTTCTGTCTTTCATTTTTCTGACTATCTAAGTCAAAAATTAATGTACTCCCTACTATTCAGATTCAATAATGGTATTCTATTCAAACGGAAATTCCATCATTCTCTTCACATTATTTTTGTTATGTCGGGGCATGTTCTTGTACGTCAATTCCTTTTTTTTTCTTCTGAAAACAATTGCCACCGTTTTCTTGTTTAAATGAAATAAGTTTTTATAGATGTGATGTCGAGATTGGCTCCTGTTTCTTTTTAAACGTATGCCACCTGATAAACCTAGCATTTCTTGGTATGAAATGTTCAAGCCTTTTTCTTGTGGAAAGTTAAGGATTTAACTGATTGGCACAAATGCTTCAATAAAATCAGATAATACCAATCTGCGCATGCGCAAAGGAAATACAGTTTTTAATTAATATTAATTGCTTAGTTAACTGTCGCAAAATCTTTTCTAAAACCTTTCTTGTGCTTCAAAAGTATTTGCAACAAAAATTTTAAGAGAATCTAAGCAGTTGTTTGGAATTCTACAAGCAACAAAAATAGTCGTTTTAAGGCCTTATCACACGGTGAAATTTCTCCAGCACTTTTCCGTTTCTACCCTCAAAAACCGGTCAAGCAAGTTTCATAATCGACAATTTCTTCGAACCAGTTCGAAAAGGTTCTCGAAAATATTGTCCGCAAACGAAATTCAACCAATCATGTGAAACTTTAAACTGACGTCACTTTCCTTGCCGTTTGCTGACGGAAAGTGCCGAAGATATTTTGCCGTGTGATAAGGCCTTTAATCTTATTTATATAGATAAACCCCTGAGGGGGGTACCTTGTTTGTAATGAGAGGCTTCCTATATGATAGTTGGATCTCGCCTACCCAATGGGTACAATAAAAGTGGGGGATTTGACTCCTTCCATCAATGATAAACATACTTCCTATGGGGATGGTTGTACTGTGGCCGACTTAGGACTTAGCCACAGTTCCCGCTAGTGTTACTATAAGGCGGTTCAGTCATTCAGTGTTTATTTCGGAGTGCATTCGGGCGTAACGGAGAGTCAGTAATATGGCTTATTTATATATATGTTCCGGTATTAATCGTTAATATTTTATATTATATCTTGGAACTTATTGGTAATATATTTAGCTGAAATTATTGTATAGCAGAAGTACAAAAATGTAAAACATGAACTGCTGAAATTTATTTTATCCAAATTAAATATTTGTATAAAATAAAATATTTAAAAAATAACCTAAAAATTGATGTTAAAGATTTAAAGAAATTTCGAGTAATCGCAGAACATAACTAGTTATAACTTTGAAGAAAAAATTTTTCTTCCCAGAGAAAATGAACATTTGAGAAATGCTAAAATAACAATTGCATTACATTGGCTCAATATTATTATATTTCATTATTAAAGAATTAAATTATATGACATCATAACCATACCACATATAACACATTTATCTTCTTGCCTAACGGACTCCTGAAATTTACTTGGCCTGTATCACGGAAATACGGTTTAATGCCATAAAATTTCAAAATTGCATAATGTTATATTTAATGGAAACAGTTCTCTTTCTTTTTAAAGTATATTAGTCAAAACTTTTGTTAAAGTAAATATTATTCGATAAACATATAATATTCTTATGTCTTTCCAATTTGAAATTGTTCTATCAATTCACTCAGTGTAAAATTTCCTATAATAATATCATTAAATTAGAGTATAGCTCACAATTTTTAACAAATTCCTTAATCTAAATCCCAATTTGATGAACTTCTTAATTAAACAAAATACTCTATTTGAAACATTTTTTGTTATTTTGATTCGTATAATAATATAAAGAACATTTAAAATATTGAAGCATGAAGCAGTTCTATATAACTTTTGCGTTTTAAATTACTTAATAATTTTACTCAACAGCAGATTAATTTACAACTTAAAACTCAACAGCAGATTAATTTACAGCTTAAAACTCAGTAATCTGATATAAGTGTCTTTCTGTAAGAAGGATTTAATCTTAAAATTACAATTATACAGGGCGTCCCACAAGATATGCAGCGTTTAATATTTACAAATTCTGATGTAACATATCCAAACGAGTATTTGTGGAGTCCCCGAATATAGCGTCTAAATCTGTTTAGACTGTTACAAATACATCAATCGACTTGACATGTTCTATCTGTATTCCTAAATGTTAGACGCTATGTGCCTTGTGGGACACCTTCTATTCAGTTACATAGTGAAATAATACTTATAAAATTTGTAGGCACTTATTTTTGGTCACATACATTCTTTAATTTATCAGCTCATTATTTTTTGTTGTTAAATTCCTCAAGCAAAACTGGGTAGTTAAGAGATTTATTTTTAATCCGAAGGAAGATAAAAGAGTTTCAGAAATAAAATCTGTTCTATGGCAAGAATTTTTTTTTAATGAGCTCGTGATTCCTTGTCGTTTTTGATATGGAGGTATTGTATTAGGTTGTTCGGAAAGTAATTTCGTTTTTTCCCGACAGAGGATTTAATTGCATTTTTCGCACCCAATTTCATACTTAAACCGCAAAATCATTTTATGTTTTAAGAGCTGATATAGCAAGGCTTGAGTGTGAAAAAGTGCAGCTGATTCTTCGCAGTAGTTTTTGGATGGTGCCCTTTTAAATATGGAGAGCAATAAACAGCATTTTCGTCATTTTGTTCTTTTTTGCTATAAAAGGTAAAAATGCTGTTCAAGCCAGAAATAAATTAGCCAATATGTGTGGAGAAGATGTGTTGACAGTACATCAGTACCAGAACTGATTTGCAAAATTTTTCCTTCAAATGAGGAGGCCAAAAACCACCTCGATCAGTTTTTTTTACAGCAAAGACCAAAACTTTTATGAGCGTGTAATCATGTTACTACCAAAAATATGGCAAAAGGTATTAGACCAGAATGGCAATTTTATAATTTAATAAATAATTTATTCATTAAACGAAAATTTCTTTTCATTTTGACAAAAAAAAAAAAAACGAAATGACTTTCCGAACAACCCAATAGAAGGTGATGTTGGCTCGAAATAGAACCTGGAACTTTTGGGTTTGAAAGCCAGTAACATACCACTGGACTAAAGCATGCTCATCTCCCGTAGATGTTATCGGTTTCATTAAGGATCACCACAGTATCAGTATTAAAAATTATAGATATTTGACAAAAATAATCATAATCCTGAATGAATAGAAGTATTTTTATTACAACCATGGAATTCTTCTTCTTGTAAACAGTATTGTTCATGCTTTTAGCGTGATTCAAAATGAATCCTGTGTTATAAACATTCGTTATATTATGATCGCTTACTTAGCATCAAGCATTTTAACATACTTAAAAATTAAGTACTAGCTAGACGAACCCTGTACATCATCATTCATTTTATGAGCTCCTTTATCGAATTCTGATTGTATGTACCTGATTGATAGCTTGTGTGGCAACTTTTCAAAGTATCATTTTACTTGAGCCTAAAAAAAAAAAATGAGAAATTACCTTTTTTCCCTCCATCGTATCGATTTAGCTGATGAACGGCTGTAATGAAAAAGAAAAATCTCTTTTTATTCCTAGTATTAAATGCTGCAATCCATTCTACCCGAGATCTTGACCGGGGGAATAAAAAATATAAAAAAAAATCCTCGACCGATGGTCGTCATGGTTACGCGTTTGAGTCCTCAATTGCGGTCGTTGAAGGCCCATCACGTCCCACATTTAGTATAAAAGGGAACTTTTTTTTTCACTCCGATATCTGAAAATGGATGTTCTAGAATTCTCTTTTGTGGTCTTTAGATTTGCTTTTCGTTTTCTTTCCGGCTGACCTTCGATTTCTCGATACATTCGATTCAACCCTTCTTCCCACTAAATAGAAACATAGGATTTTTTTTTTTTCATACATGACGTTTTTTACTTTTTTGAATACAAGATTATACAGAATCAAAGTCATGTAATCTTCGGAATATACGACATCTAAATCTTCATATTTTGGATCACCCCAGCCGACGTCCTGGCTTAGGAGTAGCACGTCATCCCTATGACCTGGGTCGAGTCCCGTTTCGGGCATAGTTTTTCTTTCTCTGTTCTGTCTGCGAGATTTGTGAATGCGCCCTCCTGTAAAAAGGTGTTGTGCAAGTGAATGAGTGATGCATGAATGGCAAAATAGTACTCTTGGTCCTAGTTGGCGCTACTAAAACAAGAGAAGCACCGTATCGGCTTAAATCGCTGTTTTCGTAACAGTGAACTTTCCCAATGACAAGTGCTGTAAGAAAAAACAACAGATTACCCTGAATCAAAGGGGGGGACTGGTGTAGAATATTTTTTAGGGGGAGATTATATATATATCTTCCTGTCTGTGAACACAAGAAATCAAAAAATGCAAATAACTAGGATAATAAAATTTGGTGTGTGCACTTTGCATAATAATTGTCGTTTGTAAGAAATCCGTCTAGCAGAGGTCTTGGTATATAACCGTTCTCAGTACAAAAAATCGTGTCATGAAATTCCGTATGGTAGAAATTTACTAGTTGGTGCTCTTCGTTTCGCTAGGCGATGCCAATTCGCTAACGCAAAGAAGGTAGAGGGCTGCGAATCTTTATGATATGGTAAACAAAACAAACACAGCATAAAAAGGTTCGAAAGTAAATAAATTTATGTAAAAGCAATTACTTTCGTTTTGGCATTTACACTTTAGTACTTTGATGATAAGTAGTTCTTTTGTTATTAGGTTTATAATGATTAGTGAATTTCTATGAAATTTTCAATACGACACAATCTAATAATGAGCCCCCAGCAAGATCACGGAAAATATACCTTGAAAACAATAAAATAACGCCATCTGTTGCATCAAAAGAGAAGGTAGTAGAATTAATGTAACCACTACAATCATTATTTATTAATGAGAGTACTGAATTTTTCAACATGCGAACCCATAGGATTTTATTTTTCGGTAACGGTATCGTAGTATTGTAGCTATGTCGCATACTTTGAAATTTTTTAGCGTACCGCATTTAATTAGATGAATATATTTCTGTTTCTTTCTTCTCCCTCCCCCTCTTCCTTGACTATTATCTTTAAACAAATGAAACAAAAATAATGCTTAATATGCTTTATACTATCCATTAATATTTTTGTTTTATTAATTTATTTGTTTGCTTTCTTTTAGAAGAAAATGCAGTGAACATACTTCAAAGTTTTGTGTGACATATATTTCAAAATTTTGCTAATATTTTTTGGGAAAGAAATCTTGCTCATAGAATATGCATTTTAATTGATTCAGCAGTAAATTTAAAAAGTTGGAAATTTTCAAAGCTACTTGTGAATGTCAATGCAAAGATTCATTCAATATAATTTTCCTCTTCATATATGAAAACGCCGGCACAAGATCAGCGTAAAAAATACTTTTTAAAACAAAAAACATCACAGACGAAAGCTGGAACATTTGCATTGTTCGAAATTGACATTTTGACCTCCTTCAGTGTACTTAACTCACTTATCGAAAATTATACTAATGGCAGTTCTATTTTTTCCAACAGGTTAAAAAAAAGCTTTTTACTCTTTAAAAGAAAAGTTGGCGTGTCTTTTAAGCCGCGAGCGCCCAAAAGAAGTACTTATTTCATTATTTGCTCTCCTCCCTTCACTTAAACTTTCTTTGATGCTAGAATAGAACATTCGAAAATTTCTCTTCACTCTCGCCCATCCTCTTCGAACTCCCAAGGGCATTTTCTTCTTATGCAAATATTTATTAAATGCCCCATCGATAATCAAAAAGAAAAAAAAAAGAATAGAAAGGTGGAAAAAACGTATAAAACCCATGCACAAACGAAAAAAGAAAAGAATATATATATATAAGAAAAAAAATATATTATTTTTTTTACCTCTTTTTTTTGTGTGCAGCCCCCAGCCATGATAATAATCTCGTTTGCTGAAAAGTAAAAAAATAAAAGAAAGACTTCAAAATTCGGTAGGAATTTCATTAATTTTAAATTGGAAGAGATTTCTCTCCCCACCGCTTCTATTCAAGATTTTTTTTGGAAGATCCCCCCCCCCCCCCAGAAAGTAAATCGTTTGCTGAACCGGAACTTTTTATCCATTTTGCCATGCGGAAAAAGCTCAAATATGCGAAAAGACCACCCTGATATTTTTGTTAAATTGTTTTATACACATTGCATTGTTGGCTGTTTGTGGAATTCGTATTTGTCTTTTAAACTGACTTTCTTTATTCTCCTTTTGGTTCATGGTGCTCCGCTTTTACATTTTAAGAATAACAATTGGGAACCATTGCTATATTTTGAAATATATCTGTTTTCATGAAACGTTAGAAAATAAATCTAACACTCCTTTTTCATTCCTGGAGCAAATTGCCGATCGATTTTACTGATGCTTTTGGGTGTTTTATTTTATACATTTGGCGACTGGCTAGTTCACCAAAGAATAGTTTTTGGTGAAAATGTGCTTTGGGTCCCCTGCTTGGCGCATTTTCAAAAAGGCGCCAACTGGCGCGTTTTTGCGTGTTGCGGAGTTGAATGTAACTGACACTTTATAAATAACACTATGTAAAAACGCGCCAGTTGGCGACTTTTTGAAAATACGCCAAGCAGGGGACCCAAAGCACAGATTAACCTAGTTTTTGTATGTTTGTTTAATATCAGTTAAAGTTCTTATGCATAGCTTAAAATTCATAATTCTATCATCAAAATATATTTATGCATCAAATTATATGGGACTTTAAGACCATGTGGTTTCAATAGTTTTACACCTATTCTATCTATTCTATACATGAACTTTCTTATGACAATCCGTTATCATTAAAAACGTGTCCGCCCAATCTATTTCAATTGTAAGTTGCTTTTTTTGCGGGGACATGATTCCGTTTTCTGATTTTTCATGGCAACGGAGCAGATATTATATGCAGTCTTATTTTTTAGCTTACAACAATGGAAAAAACCGCGTACTTAAATATTGGATAAAGAGAGGGCAACGGTTTCGAATTTCATTGCAATTATGAAATTTATTATTGAAAATTAAGCAAAAAACAAACAAAAAAAAACCTCTGAAAAAATGTTGAAGTTGAAAAAATACTATTATTAGCATGAGAATTTTTTACATTTTAAAGTGATGTAAAAATTTATTTTGTGCTACCATAAGTTTGAAGTGTCCACAAAATCTCACTTCACTTTTAATTCATTAAAATTGGAAAAAAAAATTGCAGCCAGGTATTCCTAGTCCCTGTTTAGTACGTCTTAGTTCTGTGGTAAGGGGGTGGCAAGCTGTAATTAAAAAAAAAATGCACATTCTCATTCTCCAAAGTATATCTGTAACAAATTTGATTTGCTTCTTGAGGGCTATTGGCCTCCACGCATATTTTTTTGCTATGAATAGAGATTAATAGTAATTGTAATATCTTTACAATGGGGTGAATAAAGTCGAGTTGAGAAATCTCTTACTCCCTGAATTTGTTAATTTTTTTATAAAATGAAGAGTATATCGCGCCACATCGCAGTTCAAAATAGTTATAAATGTTAGGTTAATTCTAATTGCTTTCATCGCATGAGTTTACTATTACATTCATCACGCGATTTGGACTTCGTATCAGTTTATTTCATCTTTCCTCACGTGATACTTTTGAGACACTCAATTGAATTGAATTTCCTAGTAACATTTTTATTTAACTTTTAAATGGGTGGGTCATTTCTTCAACATAAGAATAAATTATTTCTTATATAAGTTATTACAATGTAAGAATAAATTTAGCATTTTATTTTTACGAGAATTAAATGTGTCTAACAGGGAATTGATTTGTTCGGATCCTATGAATCACAAATGCTACATGTGAATCTTTTGCTTTTTCTATCCATAACTTAATGGTGAATCGCAACTGGCCATACTGAGGCATAATTATTAATAAAGTGTTTAACCGAACAAAATATACTGGTAGGCAGGTTTATGATGTTTCTTTTCTTTTTAATGGCAGCTTACCGTTATTGGATGAGTTATTTGACAAAGAATCACTAAGTTGGGGTTAGTGTTTATCCTGATATTGATCATTCTCTTCGTTAGATTTCGCATTATCTCTTAATTTTTTGAAACTTTGCTTCTTCTCGTAACTATTCTTATTTTTTAATAATAATAATTATTATATATATATATATATATGACTGAAATTCATAAGTATATTTAATTTCATATTACTTTGCACTCTACAGCCTTTATAGAATGCAGTAATGAATGAACAATAGGATCAATCACATATGATTTGCCCAGATCTGTTTAATTCTATGATCTGTAGATATAACTCATTTACTTGAACTTTACACAGCCCTTTAACAATAATAATTTTATTGTATTTTTATACTTTCCTGTGGTCCTACAGATTTAGATAATAAGTATGTTGAATGATTACCCCATTAACTGCCACGATCTTCTTTTGAGGAATTTTAGAATTTTACGTACCCTATTCTGGGTCAAAATACTCCTTAAAAATAAAGATTTAATCCGAGATCCACAGTAAAAGCTCAAAAGATTTTGCATCGGCCGGGAATCGAACCCGGGCCGCCCGCGTGGCAGGCGAGCATTCTACCACTGAACCACCGATGCTACACAGGTGGATGAAAGCGCTTCTTTCAAGAAGACACAAATTGATGACCTATTTCGAAACCGGTAAAGCGCATCTTCGATCACCTGAGTCGAAACACCTCTAAGTGGAACGAAAAGTGTTGGCGATTGACCAAGAGGATGACAGCGCGCATTCGACATAAGAGCTCCTGAAATAACAAAAATGTAGGGCTCTCGGGGCATAAAACTCTATTTTAACCAAAACGTGTTCATGGTTTAACTTTGCCCCATTGAATCAGAATTGACGATAAGAAGAGGATAAACATCAAGATTTTAATTACATCTATCGCTTTAAGAATAAAAACTGGGACATTTTTTATCCCTTCTTGTCCTCTCTCGTCACTATGCTGCTGAAGAAAGTCACATATATCTTCATCATATTTTAACAAAAATTGGCGTTATTTAGAGAAAAATCAGCCAAGAGTCTCGTTTAAACCAATTGACAC
>JAPMOQ010053173.1:616386-668633 GCA_026543055.1 Argiope trifasciata | reverse complement strand
TCAGGCAAACAGTTAAGAAGCCAAGGCTACTCTTTTTGGCATACAAAACCGAGATAACTCGGGATAATCAGGCAAACAGTTAAGAATCCAAGGCTACTCTTTTTGGCATTTTTAACTTTCGATAGATACAAAAGAAAAAGATACGAAAGATACCCAGTTTGTAAGATTCTGTCCCAGATTCTTTGTTAGGTTTTAATTTTCATTCCATCATATACGTTTTTTCTCATTTCTTTATTTTTATTTATCTTTATGATAAATGCTTAATTTTGTTACAATCAACATTAGATGCTGCAATTATCCGAAAACGCTAAACATAAAAGTTTTCTGTCTTAATAAGGTAATAATTTGACTAGTTGGATTTATTTTTTATCTTCAATATTAAAGAAGTGATCGCGAAATGAAAATTTCATTCCTCCATCATCTCCTCACCTTTTGAGCCAGAAGACGCATTTACGAACTCGTCATTTACGAGGTTTTTACATTTCTTATACCATATTCCAAGCGAGTCAAAATCCAAATAAAATTACAGTAAAAGCTCTTTATTCGCGGGGTATATGTTCCATAAATATGCCGCGAATACAGAAACCGTGAATACGGAATGGTCATTTATACGGGATTTTAGGGGATACGTTCCTAGGTGACAAAATAAAAAAGCAGCAAATATATTATAAATTATTATTTCCTGTCTATTCATTTATCTTATTCATGTTTCCGGTGGATTATTGTATTCAATTGTGTCGTCCATTCTGTATTCGTATAGTTTGCTCCATTTTTTAATCGTTACATTAAAATGGATAAAATAGTCTTTGCGATCTGCCTTCTTTGCGTCAGATTCAAATGAATCTTCGGAATGAGGTGAGGAAATTTTCATTTCTAAATCGTTTGTTCTACCTTATTTCTTAGTCGTTAATTCTACAAAGATACTTTATTCATTAAGTAATAAGGTTGCTTTCATTCTGTTTGTTTACATTCTCGAAAACACCGATCACGGTGAAGGCGCTTATGTCTAAGTACTCGGCGATATCATTTAACTACATACTTTAGGCAAAGTTATAATAAGATCTATTTTATTTTTTTATTAGTCCATTTGACGGCATTTACAAAGGATATGGGGTTGGATACCTATTGGAATCCTTTTATTATTATGTATGTACTTATTAGATCTGCGAATAAAGAAATATTTAGCCGCGAATATAAGAATTGGGTTGCATTTTTTTAATCCGCGAATAGAGAAAACGCGAATAAGGAGCTTTTATTGTACTCTATATCGGATTTTTTGGAGATTTGTCTATGATGTACAATTTCTACAAAATATCGATCTCGAAATTTTTTACGATTCCAATATTTTCTTTTTGTATATATTCTTTACTAGCTATTACTCGCGACTGTGTTCACGTGGAAATTTTGATGGATATGTATGAAAAACTATCAAATAATGAGAAATAAAAAAAATAAATCTAACCTAAAAATGATACATTTAAAAATATAAGCATATGTGAAAAATACATAGCATAAATACAATTCAATAACAAAAACACACAACTAACGTAAAAACAATTTATTTACATTTTATACCCAAAATAAAACAAAACAGCAAATCAAGTCTGTATGTAGAGACGGATCGAATCTGTCATGTTCGGGTTTTAAGTCAGTAACTTAACCATTCGGCAAAAATATAGGCTCCTGTCTATTGGCTGTTACTGGCTTATTAAGTTGTCATCACACGTATTTCTTTAAAATCAGGTCAAATCCATTTTATTTATTGATCTAGATTGAGATTGCTACAATAGTTTAATACACATAATTTTTAAACTTTTAATTTAAATGAAAACACAGCTGTCAACACCCACTCGTGAACTTTTAACGCCAGTTGGCGAAATGCACATGTCTGACTTTGGTACGCCAGTTGGGGTAACGCAATGCAGATTAGAAATTTTTTATTTCCTTTATTCTGTTTTCTGTTAATTTAAAAGTACTTCGGAATGAATCCGAAAGATCGATTCATTAACAACATTTGATTTCAAATGCATCAAACACAAAGAAAATAAATAAAATCGTTTGAAATAATCGATCGAAATTCTGCTAACTCTAACCTCAATTCTGGTAGGGAAAAAAACCCGAAGCCTTACTCATATTTGGCGGGATTTGGCCTTAGCTTTTTGGCGCGAAAGTTAGTTTTTAATGAATAAAAACTGAACCTCTCAATGAACCGGAATAAAAAGTAGCCTATTTTCTATTCCTGACTATAATCTATCTGTGCTAAATTTCATCCAATTCTGTTCCGACGTGATTGTATAACAAACATTCCTCCATCCATCCAAACTTTCACATTTATAATATTAGTATAGATAAAAGAAAAAGTAATAAAACCTTGGAATTTTGTTTTCTCTCTTCTTTCTTTAAATAAATCGTTTTTATCTTTAAATAAATATTTGTCTGCATAGATAAATTTTTTTTTAAATTTTCGTTTTAACGTAATTTTATTCTCGACTCGAAACTCAACATTCGTGGCTGTCCAGAGGTTAGTCGGGACCTAAAAGGTCGTGAATCATTTATCTGCGTTGCAGACTGATCCGCGAAGATCCCAACCACGCGCACGCTGCCACGGCCTTCATCTGATAAAAGACTCAACTTCTCCACAAAAGATCTCCGTTACAGACGCACCTAAATCACGTCTGACACCGACCCTCCAAATCGTCTGCTCGATCCTCCGTTATCGTCTGATCATCCCCCGACGAGAGATTAACCTGTATTTACGGTGGCTTACGGGTGTCTTGGGTCGTTAGTCATCCGTGAAGGCGTCTCGTGCCGTGACTCATCGGATCTTTTGTTTACTTTTTGTTCACGCTGAGAAGAAAGACGTTTAGGGGGAGTAGAGGACATGTTTTCGGTTTGACGGATGGCACGGAGAAATGGTTGTTGGGCGGTTTAATTGGAGGAGTGCGTCATGGCGTGGTTTTTGTGGTGGAAGTGCGTGCGAGTTTGCTTTCGACTTCTCTTTTTTAATTATATAAAATTGTACTGATTAAATCCAGTGGAAGTTGTTTCTTCGAAAACATCTCGTATTTTTTCTAATATTCGTTATGGTATCCTTGAATTGCCACTTTTGGATGATTCTACCTTGCTGAAGGATGAGACACGAAAGGATCATTTATAGAATTCTTTGACTTTGATTTTCCATTCCATTAGATAATTTGTCGTTCAATTTTTTTCCCCCACATGTATGTGATTGTTGTGTCATTTCTTACCTACTGTTTTATTTTAAGGTGTACGCATACACTTGAAGATTTTTTTTTAAAATTTTAACTATAAAAAGACAATTTTTTCACAGTAGGTCATTAATATCTGTTTAAACTCATTTCAGTGGGAAAAAATCATATTGCACTAGTTATTAATTAATGAATTAATATTTAAGGAGCTAATTAGCATATTTTTTCAAACATGATATCTTAAATTCTAATTTGTTCAGAGTCACAATTCTAGTTGCAAATTATGCCTAATATTAGTCTTCATGGGATGAGCCTCAATCAAGTTATAAAAATGCATAGTTTTTTTTAAACAATTTTTTCATCAACGATGAATAGAAAAAATGAGATTTTTTCAGTAATTTTAATACTTAATTAACTATAAAAATTTTATTTTTTTAATTACAGCTTTGATTGAGGTTCGTCCCCTTCACTGTTTCCCCAGATTATTTTGATATATAAATAATTGTATTAGGTTAATTTCTTGTTGAGTTATCATTGTTTGAATTAAGCAACAAAGTGGGAAAATATCATTCTTCAGTAAATGAGTTTAAAAGAAAAACCGAAACTATAGTTTTTAGTGAGAGTACCTCAAGAAAAATCCTTATAACTCTAGAAATATTCCGAATATGGACAACATCTTGGTATCGTTTGAAAGCTAAAGAATCAAAGAACATTTTGAAACATAAAAAATAATCGATATTTTGAACGATTTTCGAACTTTCAAGTGTGTATGTACACCTTAATTCAAAATTACATGTTTAATGCTCATATGGCTAATTCAAGTGGAAAAAAAATCCCAGAAGTGTCACAAAAAAGATTTTATATTAAGTAAACAACCTAGTATCCAATTCGCGATTATCCGGCTAGTTTTCTTTTAGCATAATTAAATGAGGAAGACAAAGTTTCTACTAAGTTATTTATTAAGGACCATTTCAGAACCTAAAAACTGTAAGTTTTGACTCTTACCTTAGTGTTACTTTTTTGTATCTGTTCAATCATTTATCAGTGGAAAATAAAATCAGTTTGAACCAATTTTCTTAAGAAATTAGGGCATTTAAGTTGGGCATTACAGAATTTATCATAAAATGTGAACATTTTCTATCCTTTACTTTACCCTTTTTATATCCCTTACCTTTTCTCTTATAATATAGTATCAGTATATAAACTACCAGTACAGATCCTTCTTTTTTAACTTGATAATTTACCAGCAACTACTTCTATGATTCACCGGGCCATAGCAGGGTTCCCATTGAGATAAATGGAGGGCTTGGTACTCAGTAAGAAGTGAGGAAATACATATTATAACAGTGATTTTTAATATAAAAACTTTGTCCTATTTTTGGTTGGCACAGAAAACAGTTCATAGAATGCCGACTGTATAAACTGATTCTTAGCATGTCAACATATTAATCATTCGACAAGTCTTGAACGGAACGCAAATGCATTTGCATCCTAAATTGCCGTAGTTAACGTTGTTGAGAAAAGGGAAAATAAAAGTAACTAATCTTATGTCCTTTTATCTGTTGATAAATATTCAAATACCTTCGAAAGAGGAAGCGTAATGCATTTCGGCTCTTGGCAATACCAGTTATAATTTTAAAATATCAAATCTATGTATGTCAGCTAAACAAGTTACTATCTAAAAGTTATCATATATCTGTAACTAGTAGTCACTTAAATTGATTTTTAAGGTAGAAGATATTCGCGGTATGTATTATGGCCATTTAAATATTTCTATTTATAATCTTAATTATTTAAAAACTAATTGATATTCCCTGCTGTTAATTCCGTATTTAAATTGGATGTAGTTTACTATTATGGAACTGAAATTCTTATACGTAGCTTTAAGATACATAGAAGTTATTATTATACTTTTATCAATAATACTATCATCTTAGCTTTTACTTCTAATTCTACATAATTCTACGATGGTTAAACACATAGGATTTTTTCCCGCCGCGGATATTTTACCGTTACCGCTCCCAGAAATCGATGGTGTATACACATGTTGGTAAAATTTTCGTTGCCGTCGTAAGAGTAGCGTAATTTCAACAACAAACAAATTTATTTAACTGTGTTATTTAAATTCTTTACAGCTTAAGTGTGTTTTGAAAAGAACAGAATGCAGATTCTATCTGTATTGTTATTTTGTAGTCGTATGAAGAGGAACAGATAAAAAATAAACTTATTTGTATTTATTCAATTAAGAGAAAAGGAGTGGAGGTTGGGACTTTTTACACGTTATTTGAAGATTTGAGATAAAAAAAAATTGACTTTGAAATTCTTGAAACACTTTAGAATATCGAAGATTTCCTTCGGCGGATTACATGGACGGCTGAAATACTTACACAAAATTACCAAAATAAGAAATTCCATTCAGCCTGTAGAAATGCTGGCAATAACTTTTGTGATTCACAAGCTGGAGTATTAAATTGCATGAAGTGCAAAGATGTCTCATTTACAATTATTTCCCCACATTGTTATTATGAAGTTTTGAAGATAAATTTGTTTATTGATGCAATCACTTAAAAACATACAAATATGAACAACGATACGTTTTATAGACATTAGAAATAATATACAATTTATATTAATATATATTAATCATATGTTTAATATATATTAATTATGTAATTAATATTATCGCTCAGTTGTATTATTGGACATCACCGACAGTACATAAAGTTTTATTTTGTGCTTGCCAGACACAGAGAATCCAAAAGTTTAATAATTTTTTTGTTTGAGATACTTCATTGTGATAACCTAAAAATATGCTAAGGCCATATACAGGAACACATTTGGCTGTCGAAAAGAAACTATTCCTTTATTTTTCCGCCAAATGTGTAAGCTCTAATAGAATTCAATACACTATTGTTGAACAACGGTTAATCAACCGCGTCGGAAAAATCTACTGTAAGTGTAACCAGCCAATGGAGAATATCCCATTTATGTATGCTGTCTAAAGTTCAACTTATAGCATGTGTGAAGGAAGGGCGATGACTCATGGACAGTCATTGTCATCTAAACTTAGTATCAAATTAAGATATTAAATAAATGTCATATAGCTTCGAAATGGGCATTAATCCGTCAGAATTCAACCCTATCCTGTTTTATCATTCTATGTGATGAGGCTTAAACTGAGAAATGCACTAGGGCCTTGCTAAGTGTGGCATGTTCGTTTTTTAATGAAGTTTTGCCACCTTTGTTTACTAAGGACGGTTCATGATTTAGAAGATTCTTATCGAGATATTTCTGGTATATCTTTAAAATGCCAATTAAAAAAAGACATATAATTTACTTTAATTGCTTGGATATGTATTTAATCACAGACATGTCTACAGTGACTGCCTGTCTGTTAACACATCTGAAATAAAACAACCACCTGTCGAGGACTATCAACAGTTTAGACACGATATCACAAAGAAGTTCACTGACTACCGCTACCCAACAAACCGAAAACTCTTCTTAGCCGACTGCCTAATCACACCATTCATCAGCGGTCTTTTGACATTCATTCGCCCACTAATTACCCCCTCCCTGTGTTTCCTTGTGGCAACACACCCCCTTCTGTGAGAACATGAAAAAAGCCGCCTTCTGCAAACACGTGCAAGTGTTTTCGCGTGCCATTCCTCATGTTTTCGAGATGGGGGAAGGAATCAACATCCTCCACCATTTTTTTCCGCCAAAAAATAGCTGATGGAGGTGTAGGTGGGGTGTTTGTAGATGCAGCTGTTCGAAACACCCCGGAAAGGGTTCTTCAACTCGTTGGATTTGTTTAGACTGAGATGAATTTAGGCAGTAAGCTAGCTGTAGTGAACGAACCTTCTATTTGTGTTTTCATTTGTGAAGGATTTATCTATGTAGGAGATTAATAATGAGATGTTTTCTACTTGTCCAAAAAAAATCAAGTTGTTCTAATATGTAAATTTACTTAACCATTTGATATTTGCCTTTCATTTTTTACCGATTTCTAACCTACGCTTTAAGTCAAAAGTAAACTTACCTTTAATTCACTGAGACATATTTCCGTTATTAATTTTAATATTCCTGTAATATCAAAAGATATATATGATAAATCACGTGATACATGTTGAGTGTTCCCTGCAGCTTAAATCGGAAATGCATTGCATGTTTGCATTTGTTGCTCGTAGGAATAGGATAAGTGTTTTTAGAAGTTATTACTCTTATTTTTCTTTGATTAATATATCACTTCAGTTTTCATATTTAAATTATGATTTAATGGAATTTTTTATTTGATTCTCAGCTTTTATTTGTTTCAGATGGCTTTTATAAAACATTAAATGTCATTCGTATCTGTTAATATTGTAATGAATAAATCGGAATTATGTATGTATCGTATTAGTAATCGTATTTATGTTTAATTTTACTAATATTATTTTAAAATTATTTATTAGATTAAAAAAATATGTAGGATTGTATCGGAAAACTTTATTCCATAATCACAAGCTTAAAATAAGTATACATTTTGGAAAGTGTCCATTATAATAGAAAGTTTTTAGCATAAATAAAATATAACAAAATAAATGGAAGCTCTTTATTATTGATAATAATAATTAATTAAATATGAATTTTTTTGTTCGAATAATTCAGAAAAGTAATTTTTAAAATCATTTTAAAACAATTGCAAACGCAGTCTAAAACTATATACGCTTACACTCATATACGTATCAACTTTTAACCTTATCAGTCATTCTCAGATTTTACACTGAAAGTTTAACATCACTAGAGAACTACTTTTCTAATTAAACTTAAATTTATATACAGTATATCAACATTTCTTAAACTTTTGTATGCCCCTTGATATATTATACCTGTTCCACATAAGTTAATCCCATTTGTTTTAAGGGCCGCGGTGGCCTGGTGGTAAGGTCTCGAATTCGGAACCGGACGGTTTCAGGTTCGAGACTCGATTCCACCGAAGATCCGTCGTGTGAGGGGGTCTCTTGCACGTTAAATCTGTCAGGCCAAACGTCCTCCCGCTGGTGTGGCGTGGAGAGGGGGGTGCCACTTCAGGTGTCGTCCTCGTCATCTGACCTTGGTTCAAAATGACGAGGTCCGTCCCAAAATAGCCCACGTGTTGCTTTAAAACGGGACGTTAATATAACTAAACTAAACCCCATTTGTTTTAATGTTTTCTATCTGTCATTAACTTTTTTTTGACGCACTCCTTGATTTTACTATCTTTAGAAATTCTTACTTAAGTTAACACTTTAATAATTTATTATTTCGGTAATTTTAGAGATTTGGTATGTTAGTTTGTAAAACTCTCGATAATTCGGGATTTCACCAATCCGGTCCTGGCGTATTAATCTAGGGGAGGGAAAATGACATTGGATATCAGTGACCTTAACAAGGTCTAAAGACGCAAATTGTTGCTCAGATTCTTAATTATATTTTGTAGCATTTATTATATATGATACAGTTTTGTTATATTTTATACAATGAAAAAAACTTTATTTATATAGCGTATTTTTTAATGCACCTCCATCAATCTGGCAGTCCTCCGGTTTGATATTTACGAGGTTGCCGACAGTCGTTTGTTTTATAACTTATCGCTTTATTTTGGCCAGATTTCAGCATTTAAACGATTCGTGTCACTTGCGTAAAATTTATTTTCCATCCACAAAAAAAATCTCAACTGCAGCTGTGCAATAAATCACGCACCTTCTCCCATTAAAATTCGGGGAAAAAAGTAAAGGGGGGGGGAAAAGACGCATCTTAGTTGAAAGATCCCAAGATTAAGAACCGAAACCTTCTGGTAGGAGGAAAAGAAGGATGATATTTATTCTTTCTTCCGTCATCTTCTTCATGTACTTCCCACGCACCCCTTTTCCTGGCTGGAAAATCCCAAATCCGTAAGCGTTCTAAAAATAGTCTCCGCCAATCGAGATGTTGGATTTTAAATCCTCTTCTCTCCCCCCTTCCCCCACGCTTAGAAGGACGGAAGCCTCACTTGTGGACAAGTTTTGAAATGAAGTGCTTAAAGCAGAAGTAGCTCAGAGTTGAGAGGTTATCGGACACTAAAAAAGATAAACACTCACTCAATTTTTTCTTAGTTCCTTTTAGAAGCTTTCTTGCTTGTTTAAAGATGATTGGTTTTTCTCCCCTTTTTCTTGTAAAAGTGATTTCGAGATTGAGGAAGTGAATTGTTTGGAAAGTGTCTCGGAAACATTTTGTAATGTCTAGTCGGTTTTAATTTTGTACTGTGTTGTGATTCTTGTGGGAAAAGTATGGATTTAGACAATAAAGAAATTAATTCCAGATTGCTAGAATTTTTATTTGCAGTACGTACAAAAACATTACAATGTTTTTTGCATTATACATGATAATTACATGCAAAAGATTTCATGAGTGTACATGTATGTCAAAGCTTTCATATTTTACCATGCGCTTGGGATTTGAAATATATATATATGAACATTATTTATAAACAATTAAATTTATGACCTGTCTGTGGAAATAAAGTTGAATAGTTGAACCAGCAAATTTTGTATATAGATATTTTTAATGATCTTCAGAAAAGGGCCACTGATGGATCTTTTATATAATCGATTTAAGAATTTGACACTAGTCTGTTAAGAAATTTTAAAACTAAGAAAAATGTATATCATTGTGGAAAATATAATCCGAAAGTCAAACGTTTCTCGTAGTGTATAAACAATAAAACAGCTCCGTGAGAAAATAACAAATAATGACTCTTTATTCTATAATAAAATATGAATACGAAGGCAACAAAACATGGTCGAAGCGTACTCAAGAATAGCATTTAAAGTAAACAGTAGCACCTAAGTTGCTAATCATTATTAACAATTTATAACAGTATATTGTGCTGTATGAGAATTCCGCAGGATAGAAACTTCGCTCAACTATTAACTCCTATCGAACGTCTGCCATAGTACTTTGACTACTCAATTGAGCTAAACTCAACTACTTATTCGATTCTTGATTCAATGCCAACTTCTGTTCACTTCTGATTTTTATAGTGTCCAGTACAGCTTGAAGAAGGTTGTAGAAAGATAATTTTAACTCGTATTCTAATGGTCCTATCACAAAGATTCTTTTAAGTTCGGAAGTCTTCGGTTTTATCACTAAGGCGAAAAGATAGTAGTTCGCCATCCATCAGAGTTATCTGTAAAATTATTTCCCTTGCAAGGGGAATTATTGTGCTAAGAAGCTGTGCATTTCCTATTAGCAATCTCGAGAGAGTATCGTATAAATGTTAAATTAAAAAATATATATATGTTCCATAAACATTAAAAAAATCGACTACTTAAACGTTCTTTAATATGAAACATATAGATCATACGTAAATACTCATGAATATGACATTTTAGATATATCTTATATTTATAAAATATATTTTATTAGTGTAAAAGTCGGAATTTCATTGAGGAACATTAAATACAATTACTTAAAAAAATATTTCTTCGAAACGTTTTGCTATCAATTTTTACCACAAGATAAATGTAAAATAGGTCTTAAATAGTGAAATTAAGAATTTGTGACCTTGATATGGATGGCGTAGTTTTCCACATTCACTCTGTATTGTTCCAATGTAAAGCCGTCTTCTTTCATAATTTCCACATTTTTTATTAAATTTTTTTGGCATCTTAAATATAATTTATTAATGTGACCTCACAAGAAATGATGCAATAATTATCTTACAAAAAAATCAACGTCATTTTCATTTTAGGAACGAATTGTGCTTATATTTTATCAGATCCCTAATAAATAGCGACAGAGTTTATAATAAGTGGCGATTTACTCTCCTTATAAAAATTTCAAAAGTATTAAACTTGAATTCCAGGTTTTATTTTCTCATATGCTCTGTAATAAACTTTGTAGTTTGACAGTAACTTTAGCTGGCTTGTTTTAAGTACCGAAGATTTTGAAGAAACTTTTTTAATATTCAGAATGTCAATTCCCTAAGATTCCAGAAAGATAATAGGTCTATTTTCCCGGGTTTTTTTTCTCTTTATTATTTTTTATAAGAAAAGGTGATACTTTAAACGCGGAACTTTTCATAAAAACACGAGGAACTATTATTAAGCCTTTCAACGATGTTTTATACAAACGCTTTTATTTATTTTAACTTCTGCAAACAAAGGAATTTTCTGGAAGCTTTAATTAAAGGTTCAAACTAAATGTTTATGGTTTCTTTTGTTCGCACGTGGTATTTCCGCTGGAATGCCTTTGTTCCTTGTGTTTACCGATTTTTTTCTCTCTCTGGAATTGTTTAAGAGTTACTGCTAGAATTTTGTGACATTTATTATTCCGTTCTAAAAATTAAGATATGCATAAATTTAAGTGCTGAACAAACGCTCAAATTTTATTTGGAGTAGTAATAGTCAGATTTAGAAAAAAAAAAATACTTTTGTATAAGAATGACGTCATCATCATTTTAATCGTGTTTTTAAAACACGTAAACATTCTATGAATCTTTAATAACATCACAAATAAATTATACGTCATCATTATATTGCTCTTTGAGTCAACGGAAATTTTTGCTAGAGTTTGAAATCATTCTAGTTATTAAAATTCGTTTCAGAATTCCATACATGAATACATAATACATAAAATGCATAATATTCTACTATACGTAGATAAACAAAACCACACGTATTAAAAAATAATCACAAAAAATCATCTTCTATAGATAGAAGACATTAAAATTCTCAGTAGCTTTTCATCTATTTGTTCTTATTAAATCTAAATAGGGATAAACCATTTTCTGATTGCAGGTACCTTAAGATTATTACTATAATTCTATATATTTATTATTTAGTGATCTAACATTTTATTTTTTCTATAGTTTATTTTAATGTTGTTTTTTAGAATAGTTTGGAAAATTCATAGATGTGTTGAAACAAAAAATGATTAAAACAAATAGTAAAATAAATATACGGATGTAAATTATTTGTATGAGAAATTTGTCGTACAATGATTATTTATCTTTACCGAATTTATAAAAAAAAGAATATACTGGCTTTTAGAAAGTTAGATATTCAAAATGCTGATAGTATAATTTAAAAAAAAATTAAAATGCCATAACATATTATCTAAATTGAAATATTTTCTTGAATTACTTCGTATATCTTTATTTCAATTAATTGTTAGAATACTCTTTACCTTTTATCCATCTATATTTAATGAAATAATTTCATTCGAAGCCAATTTTTATCTTAGTAAAAATGCATTTATTGCTTAAGCTATCATTCTTCATCAAACGATATTATTCTTCATTTTTGGAATATAATTAAATAATCATTCTATGGCAATGCAACAGAAGAAAAAAAAGTCATTTGCTCAAACTAAAATAAAAATCGCACTAATAGAAAAGTTCAAAACAAATAAAATGCAAAATTCTCATCATTAATTGAATACCTCGGGAAAGTACACGAGAAATTTGATTAAGATATTCATTCCAATTATTTAAAGTGTGTTAAAATAAACAGCCACTCCATCTGAAGTTAGAAAAAAAAATTCAATTACTTAGCAGACACAATATTACAATGCGAAGGAAAGTTAATAAACATTCTTGATTATTTATTTTTACCTTTCCTGGCTTAGCTGTCAGAAGTAAGAACATTTTGTAGAAAGAGAAATAATGCGATTATGGAGACGTTTGTGCATTTTTCAATATTTTGAGAGCTAATATTTTATTCAAAATAAAACCCCCCACACAGGAAACTAAGAAGCAAATATAATTAACACTGAAGTAACTAACAGTAAAAGAATGTGATTACTTAGCTGATATCCCCCCCTTTTAAGTTAATTACGTTGTTTATTGTTAGAAGATGGCGGAGTTAAAAAAATTATGCTACTTAAATGATATTCTGTTTTAATGAGATAATTTAACCTTTATTTCGAAAAGAATTTTTTCTGCATTTTGACACATTAGAAGGATTTATCGTGTCTCCCGAATTATCTTAAAGTTATTTAACGTTTCATATTTTCGAAAACTATTTATTCAATTTATTTTACTGCTTTTCTGTCGTTAGACGAACTTTTACTTTCTCGCTCTCTCTTTCTCTTTTATTTGTATCAAAGTTTTGTTAGTTTTCTCATTAATTTAATATTTCTCATTATTTGTTCTGCTTACTGTTTTCTTTAAGATAGTACAAGAGGTGTTCAAATAAAAAGGTACGAAAGGATTCTGTGGATATACATGTAGTCTTTATTCAAGGTATATACAATAGGCCTGAGCTCAACGATCCCATTGATCAACGAGCTGAAGGATTCCTTTTTCCCAGAATTCCTGTGCCGTGATGACCACACCCAGTCCTTCATAGCGTCTTTAAGTGCGCCGTCCGAATTGAAGCGCTTTTTTTTTCAGATGTTTTTTCAGGGAACAAATCACATGAAAAACACAGAACGACATGTCCGAACTGTATGAACTATGATCGAGCTGCTCTCACTTGAACTTGGCCAGTTCTGAGTGAGTGTGATTCTTGAGAAAAGTAGAGACGCGTTATCACGGATCAGAACCTTGCCTTCTTTGAGCAGTCCCGGTCTTTTGTTCCTGGTGAACTGCGTGGTCTTCGGAGTGTCTCACCGTACACATCGGAGTGAATGGTTCTTCTGTGATCTAGGAATGCAACATTCTTAATCAACTGGACGGTGATTTATATAAGAACATATGCTTTCTTCGGCGCATGCTTCAATCTACGCCGGAGACTCCGATTGCATCCCTAGATGTCTCGCTTCGTTCTCTCATAGCGATATGCATTGGCAAATATGTTAACGGTTACGTTGTAATGACGTTTCGTCGTACCTTCTCATTTGAACACCCTTTGTATAAATATCCACAATTTAAAATGCAACGAAACCTCTTTATAATGACACCTATTAGTGCATCATTTTGACGATCCCAATATATATATATATATATATATATATATATATGTGGTAGTTTCGAGGACAATGAAGAGACTTTCTATGCTTTTACTTCTAATTACTTCATCACGAAGTGGCAGGCATGTTTATGTACAAGCGGGACGCACTCACAACACAAAACGACAGAGGCGACGTTTTATGGAAATTTGTATTCCTGGCCTTAAATATCATATTTTGATAAAGAAAATCTTGTTTATAGTGGTTATAGACTATTAAGTTTTTCATAGGGATTTCTGCATTTTTGAATCTTAAAGCAGGGGAAACGCATCTTATTTTTTTAACTATTTGTTTAGGCCAGCAACTTTTATCAATCACAAACAGCATAGTAATCACTGACTAACCATTTTGAAAAAAGCATTTCTTGAATTAATTAAGTAGATAACGTGGATTTGGATTTGGAAATAACATAATATTTTTAGAATGAAGTTACTATGATCTAAATTTTATAAAACTTTAGAAATTAATTTGGATTTAGGTTATATGTTAAAATATCATTACACACACTTGTGAATTAATTTCCCTATGTACAAAAATCTAAAACCAAATTTCAGTTATTTAAAAGTGATCAAAAACATTTGAAAGACATCAAATAAATGAAATGGAACCAAAAGGGAACATATCATTGCACTAAAATTAATCACTTTAATTTCTATCAACGATTAAACAAAATTATCAAAACAATCTTTTTTACTGATTCGTAAAAAAAATTATCGAACATGCAACAAAGCATCCAAAAATGAAAATTGCATTTTCTTTTATTTTCTCTGATGAAATTCAATTAAAGAAAAATAAATATATTCGGTTAGTCAAAATAAGTTCAAATGTAATAAAAGTTCGTTAATTATTGTTTATATTTCAATAGAAAACAGCGTTTCTTTTAAAGTTTAAAAATAGTTTTAATCGTTTTCGCATTATTATAGTGTATGATTAAACCAAGAACTTAATGCATTTTAGAATAAGATTCCATAATAGTCGTTCGCGTTGCCAAATCGTTTAGCAAACCGTAACCAAATCGTTTTTTTTTTAAATAATGTTTTTTTTTTTCGATGGTTATTTCTAAATATCTACTTTTGTGTTTTGCGTTCTTTCTTCTTGTAATTTTAGGCTACTTTTAAAATACATTTTTCGTTGTAATCTCATTTATTTGGCAAACGAAAAAAAATATATATATTTGACAAAACTTGCATTTTTTTTTTCATTGGTTGGTATTTTATTATTAAATTTATCAGCTATGTAGAATGTGGAATTTGTCATACTTTTCCAAATATCTGTTATGCACTCATGAATATTTTTCTATATTTGTTAATTTTGTTGATCTCCTGAATTCCAAAATGTTTCTTCTCTTAAAAACGTTTAGTAGAATTCTGGAAATATAAACATAGTTTTCTTACATTGAAAATTTTCCATATCTTTGTTCATACTTCATCAGTTAAAAAAAAATTGCATAGAAAATAAAATATATATTTATCTAATCAACGATAATTTAAAAATATTCTATAAGAAATATTTATTTTAAATAATAATAATAAACAATAAATGCCACTTTAATATGGGATCATAAGAAAACTATTTTTTTAAAGAATAAAATGGTAATAATTCAGTAAAAAATTTGTAAGAATGTAAATGAATTGGTAGAAAGAATTTTTTATATTCTTGTTATATTTTTTAGCTGCTGATCATAAACATAGAACTTAGTTTTAAAAACATTCCTTTTTAATATCGTTATCTATCGGTTTATATGGCTGCTTCATATTTTTTTAAGCAAACTGGCATAAAAAGAAATATCTATCTTTTTTCTGTGCTCTTCCAAAGTATTTATTTTTCGATGGCTTTATTTCAATTCTGTGTAGATATAAAATTCTCTTTGGTATCTATTTTACTCCTATGACTCTGTCAAAGTGAACAGCAACGACATTTCAGCCTGTCAGTTCTCGAAACCAAATCTTCATATTGGGAGAAAAAAAAATAAACAAAATAAAAGGATGCATCTGTCAAGTATAGTGGGGAAAAAATATCGTCAAATTTACCTCGGCGCCATTTTTTTAAAGCTTCTTTCTTGCTTGCTTTTTTCTCTCCGTGGGAAAAAAATGGCGCATGCTTGTCAACACGATAGTGGCAGGCAGATAACATCTCCTTTATCATTGACACATTTCTATTCTCCCCTATATGCTACACTGTTTTATTATTTTTTTCATGTCAGCATTTCATCTTTTTCGAGTGTTATTTCTTCTCCCCACACACATGCTCTCTTGACACAGAGCACCCTAACTAAGTGCAAAACGAAACGAAACACTTGCAAGCGTCGAGTACCGATGCTTGAAAAAGATTTCGGAACTTTTTTTTTTTTTTTTGCCATGTCATGTTTTTCTAACGCTTTTCTCTGTCAAACATAGCTTGCGGTGAGATAACATGTGACAGATGTTTAAGAACTTACCGCTTCAAAAAAAAAGTTAACAGAAAAAAAAAAACATCAAAAAAATAATAAACATGGCGTGTGGTGTGCTTTAAGTGCCGAAAAAAAATGAATAGCAGCTGTATATTTTCTTATCATTAGAATTCAATTCCCAAAAAGGACCATTAATATTCTATTACATTATTTATAAAAATAGATACATGTAATAAATAATCTGCAAGAAGTTGGAGGGATAAAGTGGGGTTATATGAGAACTACAGTTTTTTTTTTAAATCTTTCTAATGGCGGATGTTTTAAAAGATGAGGTCATAAAAAATAACGAGGATGCTTAAATGAGGCCATTAACTTTTTAAAGAACTTATGTGACAAAAAGTTTTGATCCTTCCTAATTTTAATTGAAAATAATTTTACGCGTTATAGTAAACGGTAATCAAAGAATTAAGAATGGTTGGAATATGGATGGCAGTTAATCTTTCTTTTTGATTCGATTGCCACAATCGCATCAAAAAGGAAGGATTGAAATGCCAAACGATTATTTTCTATAATTATTTCTATGCACATTTCATTCTAACTGCAATAGAAAATTCTTATTTTAACTACTTTAAAAATAAGATACAATATTTTTTTTATTTGAGCGTCTTTTATTATTCTTCTTCCTGATTATTACTTAGAACTATTTCATTGTTATGACCATTTACATTCATTGAAATATTTTTTTAAAAAAATAACCTTTCTTTTTAATTATCATTGGACATATTTCTGTTTGCTTTAATTCATCATTTCTGGTCACCTTATTTTGTTTGCAGAAAGTTTCTTTTCTACTAACGCTGCGTAACGTATCAATTTATAAAAACAATTAATTTTCAGATATTAGTCCCGATTTACATTTTCAAAATTGCCTTTTTTATAAATCTAAATAGTTTATATTAAACATTTTTTTTTTATTTTAATAAAAATAAATTTCTTAATATATATATATATATATTCTGAAACACTATCTTTTACTCTTTAGATGATATACGTTCTACTAGGGCCATTGTGGATGACTTAGCCTTCAGGAAAACTATAAATAGAATTGCATATATATATATATATATCCATATATATATATATATATATATATATTATTATTATTATTATTATATATATATATTATTATTATTATTATTATTAGCACTGCTTTGTCTCTTTGAATTTCTTTTGAATATTTTAAATAATGTATCAGGGGACTGGTTCTCCGTGTAGTAGATTGGGTTTGGGAATAATAACTCCATCCTGAAAAAAAAAAACTTTTTGCGAGGTCTAATGAATGAAATTCACTGTAGATAGAACCTTAATTAGAACAAAACTTACCTATGGCTCAGAGACTGGGGACCCTGACGAAAGCTGGAGAAAATAAAATATCCATTTTCAAAGAAAAAAAATTCTGCGAACCATTCTTATTGGGATAGAAATCAAAAACGTTTAGAGAAAATGTGACTTTTAGCTATATAAAATCTATAGAGAGTCAGATATTATAATGTTTATAAAATTAAATCGGATGAACTGGGTGGCTGATATATTCATGGATGATGATTCCATATTTTAAAAATTTTCTTTTACATAAACCTTTATAAAGTAAGAATAGGGGTTAGGTAAACCCAAAATGAGGTGTATGGAGTCAGTGAAGAGACTTCCTAGCTATCGAAGAAATAGGCACACAGTTTAAAAGTTGAATGCAATGGAACAGGATTCAGAGGAAGGCACTGGCCCACTATGGGCCGCCCTGCCAAATATGATAATGATTTAAAATAATGTACTTTTTCATCATTTCTTAATTAGTTTTATTTTATTTATTTTGTTGAATTTTGTGTAATACTCTCCACCAACTAACTTCCTGATGTTCAGTGAATATGATAATTTTAAAGATAAGAAAAAGATGCGAATTATATGTTCTCAGGATTACGATAAATGAAATTAAAAAGTAAGAACATTTGAGAGCCAAGGGTCCTTTTCCAAAATGAATAGTTATTGAGGTGATTCATAAAAAATATTATTTACCACTATGTGCTTCCCCCCTTCTTCTTTAGTTGAGTTGTTTGTATGCTGGAATCCGAGCTACATTTGATCGGATAATGAAGGCTTTACTGTATCTACTTAAATTTATTAGAATTCGGCTACTAAGAATTTTTTAGCTCAAAGGGAGAATTGAATATTTAATATTCTTTTTTGCTTTTTTTTCCAAGCATGTTGAAACGAAAGAAATAAAACTAAGAATGTCAGATTTGCATTTTTGTCAAGATATAGCTCACTTTTTCCGCATTCTTCGAATAACCTTAGATTTTCTTCAATATAAAAATCTCAAACATCTTCGCTGTAATCCACTCCAATAATAAAAAAAGAAAAGAAATTCACGTCTGAGGCTCGATAAAAAATATTTAAAAAAGAGGAAACTTTATTCATACATATAGATCCTCCATGTTTAGTATTTCAGTGTTGACTAGCCACTTTATATCATCTTCTCTAAAAATGCCAACAGACGGGTCAAAAATATGAAAAGACAAACGTGAAAGGAGAGAAATAATAACAAAAAAAAATTCCAGATCTGGCAACTCTAGTGTTAAAAAAAAGTGGGAGGGGAGGGGTGAAACAAAAAGCATGGCGCATTCTCGGTATCCATTCCGTTCACGTAAGCCGTGTTCCTTTTCCAACGAACGTGTCTTGTTTATAAATGCAACTCTTAATCCAAGAACGACTCACTTTGAAACATTTATGCTGTAGCGTGTCTTTTCAACGAAGCCTTGCACGTTTCATGGACGTCAATGAAATAAAAAACACCGTCTCTTTTTCTCTCTTCTTTTCTTTATTTCTTTCTTCTTCGCCACCTCTACTACTGCTGCTATCTGTCTCTGTTTTCTATTGCTGTTGTTGCCACAGAAAAAAAAGTAAAAAGATGGAGAAAATTTAAACCGGTTGAAGACGAGCGGATTAAGAAAAGGAAAAGCTGGAACACCGCCCGAGAGGATTCGTTTTTTAAGCCTTAAAGGATTGTATGTTATGTATTATGTAGCTAGTGTATTAGTTTATGGTAGTTTTCAGTTCTTTCGGGCTCAATTTGTAGTTTGTTCTCTGAAAAAAAACCCTGCAAAAATGCTTTATATTTAATATTTGCATGTAGATTGTAGCATCATGTTCATTAGTACCATGTTATCATCGAAGCTGCATCATATATTTTTCAATTCGAAATTCAAAGCGACGGGGAAAAAATTGTATTTGAAAAAAAAAGAAGAAGTAAATGGCTACACGGTTATGCTAAATGACATCACGATCATATGACAAAACCTGGGGGTTTAAGCTTTAAAATCTTAATATTTCAAATCCTCTCAACTTCCCCCATCTCCTTTCTTTGCTCCTTTCCATTTCAATTTTATATTCCATAAAAATTGTATTTTCCTTTTATAATCGCTTTCTTTTAGTCTATATAAATGTAAGAACACTTCACCTTTCTTTTATTTAATTGAAAACATTAAGTTTTGGCTATAATCAATAATAATGATTTTTTAATCAAAAAAAAAAATCACAACCTTATACTGTAGATTAAACGCAAAATAATAAATTCATTTTAATAAATTATTCTTTTATCAAGCCAATTTATGCACTGTTGCAAGTCAATGTTGTCGATTGCAAGTCAAATTTATGCATGTCAATGCACAAAACTTATTTGACTACGAAATCCATTCGGAGATAAAAATCATAACATCATAGCAGAATTTAAAATATTCAGAAGTAATATCTAACATAAAATAGCAGAGCATAAAAATACAGCTTATGTATCATCTGCCATCAAAGTTAAACGCATCAGTTTGAATTGAATTACATAGTTAATTGAGTACATTTTCA
This sequence comes from Argiope trifasciata, assembly GCA_026543055.1. Classification (NCBI taxonomy): domain Eukaryota; kingdom Metazoa; phylum Arthropoda; class Arachnida; order Araneae; family Araneidae; genus Argiope; species Argiope trifasciata. The sequence goes on along the minus strand of JAPMOQ010053173.1, from coordinate 648,176 downwards.
AAAAATAAATTCGCATATGGAAATTTCTACCAAGATTTGTTTTATTTTTTGTTTTTGTTAATAACACACACAAAAAGACAGTTAGACAAACTAATTTGGCAAGCAAAAACCTTGTCCTGTTTATTCGAGTTACAAATAAATTAACAATTGCTTTTTAGTAATAAAACGATTCGGAATCAAAATTATTTATATATTCTAAACTTTCTTTTCTGCTTATTTAAAAGGAATTCCAGTGATTGTTTTAAGTCAAAAATATATGACAAGAATAAATTAATGTTAGAAAAGCGTTCTTTATTCTCAAAACATAATATCTTGCGCGAATTAAAATGCTTTTATCTATCGCTGCATCAAAAAATAATAGAAACATCTAAACAACATTAATCGAAGCATGACGGGAAAGAAAGGCCGAGTGAATTGAAAAGGAAAAAAAAAAAAAAGACAAAGAGGAGAGAAAAAAAGCGATAAAAATAACAGAAAATCTATTAACTGTAAGCTCACAGCAATCAAACTACTTCAGAATACTCGACAAAACGATTATGCAGTTTATAAACTCGTTTTCTGCCTAGAGAATGTAATGGCGGGAACAAATCGGGGAAAAAACAACAATAAATTAAACAGAACATGTTCTGTTTCAGTGGGATGGAAATTATTTGACCCGGCCATTTTTAAACAAGACTACAAAAAAATAATAAATAGACGATAAAGGACATGAAATAAGCCGAGTTTGAGCGGTTGATGTATCCGCAGACGATCTTTTTTACAACTGATCATTATGAAACTATTACATGGTTGAATAAGAGTTTTCCGGATTCTTTTTTATATTCATTGTTGTCTTCTCATATCTGGCATTGCGAACGCTGGCGATTGAAAGAACAATGACTATTCGTGATGTGCGTGACGTCATGTGAGGACGTTTTGTTGATAGGCGGAAAAAAAAGATCGCCAAGTTTTTTCTGTGGCTTCACTTTTCTATCTCTTTATTTCCGACAATTGACATTAATGGCGGGGATTCTGACGGTATTATGCTGTTCGGTCATGCATACTTGGCATCATTCACCTCGTTACCTGTGCCTAAATGCTATTATGCATGTTGTAGAGCCCATTAAAGCAGCTCCCGCATTCTCTAAACGTGCAATTTTTAGCTGCATTTGGTTTTCTTTTGCACCTAGTTTTTTTCTGCTTTTGTGGAAAGGTTTCGAAAACGTGCGTAAGTCGTCATTACCCTAATCGCTCGAGGATGTCAATTGGGTACAATGGCCTTAAGAGTCAATTTCAAGGTTCCTTTCGCTTACATTGGCTCGATAATATGATGATTCTGAATTCTTGGAAGTTTGTTTTATTCATAAGAATAACAAACCATAGTATCTTCTGCAAGTGAAGCTTATTGTACTAAAGGAAACAGACAGGATAAATCAAAATATGCACATCTAAGGACATGCCGTTTAAATTTTAAAATAAAACAAAGTTGAATCTTTTATTTTAATTGATTACTTGTGTAAAAATCATGTGATCGTCAGAATTTAATAAACTTCGATGTGTTAGGCTAACTTAAGTTTATAAAAAAATCATGTTTATGTGCTCTTAAATACAATGTGAGTTATTAAAACTTATCACAATATTTTATTCTTGGAAGTTGTGAATCAAAATCAAATTTTTAAAACAGATGTGAACGGTAAATATTACAGGTTATTACAGGTTTCTTTTTATCTGATTTTTTTTTATCAATATAAATTAAATTAAATAAAAAAATCAATTATACATAAAAATATCATGATTATATTGTAAAAAAAATTTACAACAGTTATAAAAAAGCATAATCTTGTATGCATTCATATAGTTTTTATGGAATCCATTCATATATATATATATATATATATATATATATATATATATAAAGTGTCTCAAACAATTGAGAGTACACCTTACTTTTACTTGGTAAATTCGACTTTCTATAGAAACAACACATTACCAAGAATTGTAAACATGTTTTTATTTTTACACATTACAAATATTTTAATTAGAGTAAAAATAAAGAAGAATCAGTAAAAAACTTCTAAATTGAAAATTTTTAGAAGCATTTTTAATAAGCATACGCAGATTTTTGCATCAAACATTTGAGAGTACACCAATAAAAATTTTGTTATATCTCGCATATAAAAAAGTGTAAGTATTTTATTGTATATCCTTTGACTTTTATAATGGCCTCTATACGTCGTGAACCAATTCGACTAATTTTTGGTGGTGTCTGAAGATATTTTATCCCATTTTTCTTGTAACACTTGTTTTAAATGGGTTTTGTTTGTCATTTTGTGTTTTTCAACCACTTTCTCGAGTATGGCCCACTAATCAACGGCATTGATGTAAGGGTACTGTGGTAGTGTGTGTAATTGCTGTTTACAATGAAAAAGACACCACATTTTGACGTTGTGTGCATTCTATTTGGGGTTGCTGTCCTCCAGGAAAATGAAATTTGCATCTAAACCCAAATTTTTACCACTTTTCTTTATATTGCTGCGAAGTATATCACCATATGGTTTATAATGCCATCTATTAGAATTTAAAAAATGAAGCCATGAAGCCTCTAATCATAAAGGAGTCACCACCATGTTTAACTGAATCCAAAACAGTATTAAGCTTTCTCCATCCAGTGCGACGGCTATGTCATCTATGTCAAAAATGTCAAGTTTTCTATCATCATTAAATAAAGTTTTTTTTTTTTTTTTTTCTAAAAATTAGTGGTCTTCCTAGATGAATTTTTGCTCACTCCAAATGCTTTTTCTGAATTTGCAAGCTGACGAACTGTTTTCCACCAGACATCTCATAAGATACTGGAAAAACTTTATTTATTTATTTTCAGAATTGTACTCTTTTATCATTTGCTTTAAAGACATTTGTTATATTTTCGTTGAAAGGGTTTTGGAAAAAGTACTTTTTGTTTTGCTTTTGTGAAGAAAGGAAAAGTTCCAGCAACACAACAGTATTGTAGTAAATTTATTAGATTGCGATTACATTTATCGTTTGCTCTTTCTTTAACTCTGGTTTTTCCTTTTAAACTTATTTTGTGTTTTTTTTCGGAACACTATTGCATGTAATATTTTCTTTTATATTTTTGCATCATTTTTTGAACATATAAATATTATTTATATGGAATAATTTTGTTTTTGGCTTTTATTTTTGTTGCATTTTAAAATATGTTTTTCGATTTACATTGTTCTTAAAATGTTCCCTTTTATATTCAATTTTAATTACTTTTATATCCATAATCTAATTGCCGTAGTTCTTTAAATCTCTTAAAGTAGTGTGGCTTCTCAGCTTCTGATTGGACTTTCATTTCAAAGACTAGATTGAACTTAAGATTTTCGATTATATGGGCTCCACTCTTTAAATCTGCCAAAGTATGCCAACATTTCGTATTGATGTAATCTGGATATTTGGAATACTGATTATGGACTCGGATTTTCTTTCTCAACAAAGTATGAGATCCCAAAATAACTTTCTTGTTAATTTAACCACTTCAGCGTACCTTTTTAATTTCCATACAATAAGATGACAGTTTTAAGAACGTGCTATCGTTTTGATTTAATTAAAATTTCGAGGAATATTTGTGATTGTTATAGATTTTGCATAAATAATAATGCGCATATATGTAAAGATTTAATTAGTGGCTATTACCATTCCATTATTATACCGAACACACCCAGATTTCAATTTAGTTTTGTTGTTTTGTAATAAATGGCACCGGGGGCTCTACTAATCCAAAGTGCTAAGTCACAGGAGAGCTGTTGGCATTCGCTCGAAAAAAAGGGAGGAGGGTTCTTCACCTGCGGTAACGATGAATGTTTTAGAATCTTATTCTACAGCGGCACATAGTTTTTGCCATGTTTGCCATATCTTGTTAGACTTCGAGCTTTAATGCCATGTAATTATTAAACTTCTAACTTTAATATAATTAACCTTACTTGTCTTAATTATTAATTTCTTGTTAATTTTAATATCTTGTTAATTCTAACTGTTTTTCTTTAAATATTATTTCTTTTCTTAACCAGTACCCTAGATACTGATCCAAATGGGATAGAATGGACATTTTCTCCCATCCATACCTACATGTATGATTTGATGATGTCTTGTCCGTGTTTCCACGGAAAAGGGGTGCTTTTAGTTTCGTTTCGTTATATTAACGTCCCGTTTCAAAGCAACACGAGGGCTATTTTGGGACGGACCTCGTCATTTTGAACCACGGTCAGATGACGAGGACGACACCTGAACTGACACCCCCCTCTCCACTCCACGCCACACCAGCGGGAGGACGTTTGGCCTGACAAATTTAACGTGCAAGAGACCCCCTCATACGACGGATCTTCGATGGAATCGAGTCTCGAACCTGAAACCCTTCGGTTCCGAAGCCGAGACTTTACCACCAGGCCACCGCGGCCCCGGAAAAGGGGTGCAGTAGCTTCTGAGGGTAAAGATCCTTGAGTACCAAGACGGCAAAAGTCTGACTTCTAGCTCATATGAAGTGATACACACATTCGCTTGCACAACCCCTTTTTACAAAGGGCACATTCACATACCTCACACAGATAAAGAACAATCATGCCCACGCTGTGACTCGAACCAGCCCAGATAACGGGGAAGACAGGCTACCCCTATGCCAGGAAGCCGGCCACTATTTCAATAAAATAAGAAATAGATAAAATATATGCCTTATAGAATTGCAGTTTGTAGAAACTTTAATCAGAATCTGATTGAAGTTTCAGCTGATGTCTTACCCCTATGCCAAGCCCAATGATCAGCTGATGTGATTCCAATGATCCCAATGATCAGTTGATTACCCCAATGATCAGCTGATGTCTTACCCCTATGCCAAGATGCCTGCACATATATGACTTAAATTTAAGAAGAAAAAAAATTCAAACATTATTCGATGCACTTTCAACTGATTGGTGAATCAGTTCAATGATAAAATTGTACACTAACTTAGAAGATCACACGAAATCTAAAAGTCTCTTCTTTGGCGATTTTTTTGGCGCCGGCACTCGATCGCCATTTAACTCTCAAGTGCGAACCTATCGAGTGTCTGACTCGAAACTGTTAGCTGGAAGAGATTTGTATCCCTTTTACGATGGCGATAAATGTCCGTCACGACCCGTTCTTTTCGCGAGCGTGGGAAAAACAGTTCGCCTACAAATTAGTTTCCTTCCTCCTATTTATTCTTGTTTCCTCCCCTGAGAAACTGACCGGCGGCGCTTTCGACGCTTTGTTAGCACGCCTCAAAAAGGATATTTTGAGAACAATCGAATCAATTTTCAACGTGAGAAGTCGTGCTGCAGATAGGTTAGGGGAAATGGCTATAAATTTAATACCATCTGACGTTAATGGAGGCATACGTGAGCGGATTTTTTGAGAACGTGTTCTGTGTTTTTTTCTCGTTGTTCTAGTGTAATTTATAACCAGCTTGGATCGTTTGAGAGCTATTACTAAACTTATTACGTGTTGCTTCATTTTATGGAATTTGCACGGATAGTGTAAGCTATTTTTCCCTGTTACTTATCAGCGTTACAAGCTTATTATTTATTCTAAACACTTTTGAACTAAACTGGAATAATAATAAGTTGTGTTCTGGCTGAATCAGAACGCTTCTGTAAGAACATGCATATTAATAGTATTTTAAATGATTGCTACAGTTAATTCTTTTTGATTATATAACTTCAATAATTTTTAATGTAAATTATTATCTAATCATAAATTTTAGTATTTCAGGTATTGGCAAGATCAGCAATTCTTAATGTAGAATTTAAATTTCATACTTTTTGAATTATATTTATAAACTCAAATAATAATAATAATAAAACATTATTAATGACATCATTAAAATTCTTTTGAAAATAAAACCAAAAATTAAATTTTACGATGAATCTATGAAATTTTTGTTGAACAATTTTTTGTGATATTATAAATTATGGAAATTCTTATTTAATACACATAAGATTTTAAGGCAGAAAGACCTTAAGAAAGATTTTTTTTTTTTTAAATTATAAGCTTGGTTTCGGTAAAAAATATCTTTATATTAATTTCAATTTTACCGTTTCAACTTTAATTTAAAATTGAATTTTAAGGGCACTGATTGAAAATTAGAGAGAGATGCATAGTTCAATGGAAGAATGGGTTAAAGCTGATACAGTAGTGTAAGTGAATTATATGACTGGAGCTTGAAAATTTTTTGTTGAAAAACCTATTATGAGACCAAATAACATAAAATATTAATTGAACATTTTAGTAAACATTAATATTGACGAACTGGCTGGTCGTCAAAAGCGGCTAGTTTAGCATAATAAAGATTGAAGAATATTTTCTTTACCAGAATTACGTAGATCAAAAAATAATAACAGAAACGATTTTGTTTAAGAATTTCATTGTAAAAGTTTATTTGGAATTTTAGTTATGTTTATAAGTTTCACCAATATTTGGTATTTATTTTCCTTTGTTATTATAATGGCGGTTTAAATAACATATAAAAATTTTTCAATCTTTTGAAAGTTTGTTTTGGTATCTAAATTACTTATTAAAAGATATTTCTTATTCTTTAGATTACTAATACAAATATGGTTTTAAGGATTTTTCTGCGTTTGTTGCTTTCTCATTTTTAATCTTCAATATATTTCCTCAATTATAAATATCACTGAATTCTTCATTCTAGGAGTCCCCAAACCCTTTTATTCTGCATCTCAGAAATGGAATAAAAATTATATACAATATTATAAAGTTTCTTTTTTTTTTTGAATAAAAATCAATAGAGTATTCGTATTAAAAGAATAAACCTTTTAAATTTACATTACTGAAATGTAGTCGTAACTTTTGCATTACAATAAAAAGGACTGTCTTTATATATATAATGGTTATTAGTCGACATTGTTGAAAACGGAAATTATATTTTATTAATAAATATAAAATGTTTTTAGAAAGAGTACCATTTTATTTTTGTTTACAATTTTTTTTTCAAAACTATGGCACAATAAATAGTGTGTAAACCATTACTGGTACATGTACCATAGCTCAAGAAATTTGTAATAATTTTTTTTCATACCAGTTGTCGCCACTCGTATCAAATAATAATTAATGAAAATCAATTGATCAACGGATAGTTTTAAAATGACGTATTGTCATAGTGAACAAGAGGTATATAGAATGTTACAACACAATAGGAAGTCACTGAAAAAGCGGTTACAATATTCGATCTTTGCAAACATGAAAGAAATTAAGTTGAATAAAAGCATCCCAAAACTATTTGATAAAATGCCAGCGTCTTCGATTTTAACTAAATAGCTTAAATTGAAAGAAAGAAAAAAAAATTGTCGATTTTACGATAATATTTAGCATCAATCCTTTTGCTAAAAAATAAAAAGGAGAAGAAGAATAAAGTAGAGAAATGGAAGAAGGATGGGGGTGGGCGACTCTGCCATCCCAGAGATTGACGAAGGAAGGAAAGAGTGGGATTTTCCTTTTCGAATCGAATCGGAAAAATATCCCATAAAATACATCGGCAGCCATCTTACTCGGGGAATTGAGTTGGGCGCCGAAAAGATACCCAACGCAACCGACAAAAAACAGCTTCTCGAAAAAGAGTGGGGAGGGGGGAGAGAAAAATCAAATAAAGAAGGCTGAAAAATATAAGAAAATTGCTTTCGGGAGCTTGGCGGATCGATGAAAAATTGTCAGAAAAGTTGTATCCAGTGACATAAAGAATTCGAGTACATCCTCTAAACGCAGTTTCCTGCCCCTGAGCGCCCGATGAGAAAACAGACGTCACGTCTTCCAGGGCAACATTACGCTTTTCGGAACTGGCAACGGGAGAGCGACGCATTTTTTGGCCCACAATCGCCTCTTTCGAAACCAGTATAAAGCAGGTTTTTTTAACATAGAGTTTTGGTATTTTTGAGGCTTGTCTGTACATTTTATAGTTAGTGTTGGTAAAATTTGACTTATCAGTTCTGTGTAACATTGAGAAAATTTGCTTCATTAATATAATGGCTGGCGAATACAGGATTTTGGAGCGGTCACCCCAAAACTTTCTCACATACTCTCTGATACAAGTATTATCCCAAAGAATGCCTTGCATGACACTGGCTTATAGTAGTTACGAATATTAACCTCCAAGGTATTTAGCATTTTTACTCAATCTATCGTGTTATTCACAACGAAGGTTATTTATTTATTTATTTGCTGTAAATTGCTGGCATACAGTTAAAAGTATCCAAAAATCGTATTTGTATTTTGCATGCGTTTTTCCTACTAATTAAAATAAAAGTCTGATTCAAAAGTACACTTGTAGAAAATTCCACTATTACTGTTCCAAAGTCTGATCCAAGTCTGAATTATGATCTGTGGATGAGTAAATGAAATGTGCGGACGAAAACCGCCCCGTAAAATGGGCTGTGATGCGTGAGTGGCAGAGTCGTATTCTTGGCCCTAGTTGGCGCTGCTTTAAAAGCAAGAGACACATATATCGGCTTAAATCTCTATCTTCGTAACAGCGGGTTTGTCCAATAGCAAGTGCCATTAGAAACAAGAACAGATAATTTCTGAATGTTAAGGACTGATTGTTGGAATTATCTTAACTTTTATTTGATATCTGAATTATCGATTTTAAAACTGTGCACCTTATTTTATCTATCTAGTTGTCTTCGTTCTGTAATTATCGTGTTTATTTATATTCGAACAGAAGATAGATGGATGTCCTCTAAGCGGACGGGATAACTCAAAATTTGATTGAAATCTACAATTTGGGTTTAAAGACCGCAATTTCCAGTATTATCTGTCTGAGCTTTACGCTATAAATGCTAAACCTGCGTACCAAAGTTTGATCTGTAGGCTTGTAACATTTTGGAGTTATCTTGGTCACTTGTATTTGGGAAACCAGTTAGACAGACTTCTTTTGAAGGTATTTTAAGATTCGAGAGAACTATACGAATTGGATATGAAGTCCACATGCCAAATTCGTACAGAAAAGAACATAAATAGAAAAATATATGTTTCAGATTCAGAGAGATCTAAAATGTTCAAATTCGTCAAAAATCAGGAATTCAAATATTTTTGTCAATTACAATGCTTCCTCTTTGTGTATTTCAAGTACAAAAAAAAAAAAAAAAAAAAAAAGAAGAAGAAAGGTTGTGTGGATTCACAAGTCAGTATAAGTAATACATTAAAAGTTGTTTAAAAATAGTATTGGCCTTGAATTTCTATTAAAGAAATAATCATTCTGTCGAATATTGATAACAAATAGAGAGCAGTTACAGTGTGGATGGACATGTAGGAATGTGTTCTCTTGTTAATGAAATTCCATTGTTTGAATTGGGTGAATCATTTACTCAGGCACATTAGACTAGTGACCTTCCCCCGATTATTTAAGGAAGTTTAATTACATTTAGAAGTTTACATTTAGCTTGCAGTTTAATGCTCAATTATTCTTGCCCCATTTCATGAACTTAACTGATATTATCATTATTATATGTCTGAATTTAAACCAAACTTAAGGACGCAATACTTTAAAAGCTAAGAGCGATCACATAGCCAATATGTAACTTAAAACATGCCGGATGCACTTCATATTCCCAGACGACCTTATTGCATAAACAAATTTGCCAAGTTTTAGTGCAATAAAAAAAAGAAGAAACGCTGTTTTTTTAATAAGACGTGAAAAAAAACTTGGTAGATTAGTACAAAAGTTCTCTTTTTAAAAAAAAAAAATTATTCGAGCTTTTTAATGAAAATAAATCAGTACAAGATAGCAACATTTAATTAGAATTTTAAAACTAAAATCGATTCGTGGTTATTTGATATAATTATGGAAATAATTTATATCCTAATAGTGAGAATTAATTAAGATTGTGAAAGTAAATTAGTTTATGGTAATGATATTTAATTAGAATTGCCATCAAAATGTACTTTTGCGGACTACATGGATATTCGCAAAAATATATAAATAAATTTCATTTTTATATATGCCGGTTAATAGTGTTGAAAATTAGATACAAATCAAATATCTAAATCTAAGATCTAATGTTTTAGTCATTTTAGAACTGATTAATTGATTTAATAAATCTATTATATTTGTCGATATTTGCAACTATACATGTAATTGACATTGATCCTGATTTCCGACTCTTGGTTTCTCCTCTCCCGCACTGTCAGCATTAAGTTGTTTTAGACCACAGATAGTTTTAATTGTCTGTCAAAATAAAAGTTTTTATGCAACCAAATATCGATTTTACTCGAGTAATGCAGTTATTGCCGCCCTGAGTGGTCCTAGCAGTGACGAGTAAATGGAATTTTCGGCAGCCATCTCACCTGGAATGATTGATCGTCATGGCGCTACTTGGCGAGAGTCTCGGAAAAGATAGCGAGTCATAAAAGCGGCAAGCAACCCCAAAAAGCCGAAGAAGTCAGGAAATAAAAATGCTAAAACTGTTTTGACGGATTTAACAAATGGCCTTCCATATATTAAAACGACCTCTGCCACTACGGGGCTTACTTTTATACATATATATTTGCAGTCACATGCGCACGAATATTTTTTTCCTTCCTGAAGTGAAACACTAGATGCATTTAAAAGGATGCAGAATGTAATGGTCGCCATGACAACGGCAACCATTTGAAAGACAGGCGGGGCAACCAATAAAACGTTGACAAAACGGTTGTTTTAAATTCTTGGCTGCGCCTGCTTTTACGCCACTTGGTTTTCGGATATATCTATTCCCCTTTCCAGCTTTGAGTATTTTTCTTTCTCTTCCCCAGTTTGATAAATGTCGTGTCGATGCTACAACTGTAAAATCTATTCCCCCGTTCTTTTTTTATACGTTCTTTTATTTATTTATTTTATTCCTTTTTATTATCGTTTTCTTTTCTTCCGTTGGAACATTTTCCGTTGTACTTAATCTAAGTCGTCTGGCAACATCGAATTCTTTTCTGCCTTCCAATAAAATGCAAACGATCTCGCTTCTGCCTGTGTTCTACATTTTCCACTGATTGAAACCGGAGCGTGTCAAGGATCAACCTTCCTTTTTTTTTTGTTAATAAAAAAGGGGGGGGAAGGGCTCTGTTTAAAGCAAAATTCTTAAAAAACATTCGGAAACCGAAGTCTCCGCTTCTCGTGTGGGAGAGATTATTCGAATTTTCTGGTTGTCAAGGTGATAAAGGTTGGAAACTGGGATTTTCTTTTTTTTGCTTGAAAGGGTTGAGATGTAAATTTCTGATGTAGATTTGATGGTTTTCTCACGAAGGTATGTATTACGACATATTTTGGGTTCGTCTGGAGTTTTATTACATGTCGGATTTTCTTATTCTTTTTTTCTCATAGAGAGTAAGTACAGCGATGGAAATTAAGGTCATGATTTTTTTTTCCTTTTGTGAAAACGACTATTTCTGATTTTTATTTTTCGTGACCTTTGGAAGAAAGACAAATGAAATTTTCTCCAAATTTATGACCATGAAAGTTTTTTATAGTTTTTGATCCAATAAAGTTATTATGTGATAATTTGCTGCTAAATCTCATTTTTGCATTTAATATAACTTTTTTTTTCTTATGCAAAAAAAAAAAAAAAAAAAAAAAATAAAAAAAATTTTTTTTTTTTTAAAAAAAAAAAAAAAAAAAAAAAACTGTATGAAAAATTTAGTTTTTTTGAAAACAATTTCATTATGGATTAAATATTTAAAATTATAACTTTTTCATAGAAAATATTAATGTTGCATCTTTTTGTTTGAATTTCGTATATAAAAAATCTAAAATATGTCTGATATCTTTCAAAAAATTAGTTGCATATAAAAATTAAATTAACGTTTTTAATAAGTATCCTGAAATTTACTTAGCTTCAATATTCTGTGCATGAGAATCGTCTGTTGAATTGTGGTGGTGCCATCTAGTTATCGCTAAAGTAACTAATCAGAATCCTGACATTTTTTCTCTGTTATTGCTTTTTATTTTAGCTTTTAATTCTTAAAATACAGCAATAATTTCTTTGAATACAATTTATTATTCCTTAGATTATGTTTTGAAATAACAGAATTTTTGCTGTATAAAATACTGATGTATTTATTTATTCATTTTTTGGTGTTGGAGCATTCAACTGAAGAAAACAGCATATTAAATAACTATCTTTGAAAATAAACGTAATTTATCAATAAATTAAAACTTATCTTTTCTTTACTAGAAATAGTTATATATCATTGAATTGGGAGAGTTAAAAAAACTTTGAAACAAATTTATTATCAAATTTTTTTTTTCTTTCACTATTTAAATAACAACGATTTTTCAATTGTGTTGATTCCATACTTGCAGAAATTTCATTTTTTTTTTCTTTTGTCAATTTTATAAGTGTTTTGACTGATTTTTGTATAAAAAGTTAAAGAAAATTTTTATAAAAAATTTACATGGAAATTTTTATTTGATACGTATAAATTTTATTCGATTTACTGAAATTATTTTTCTGATCAAACCTTCAGTTTCCTGATAAAAGTTCGATGTATGAAATTTTTTTAATTTATGAGAGTTCTATTGCAGTTATTAATTATTTACATTATCAATTAATATATGAAATTAGTTCTGTATAACAAGTAAAATGCTAGGATTTAAGTCCAGTTTAAGGAATTTTCAATTCTAAAAGGAAAGAAGAAATTTTCCACACATTTGGAGAATTCGAAATGTTTTAAGTTCGGATGAAAGTTAAGAGGCGTATATCAAATATAGAAATATAGTATTTAAGAGTATCTTTGTGACTTTATTATAGTGGAAATGCGCTAAAAAATTAAAACTGAAATTTACTTAAATATTTGTTATAAAATACACGAATGAAAATTGTCTTTAGTGTAATTATATTTTGGTCTAGTATTTTTTAACACTATTACGGAACGTTCTAATGAAATCTCAATCATGTGAATGGTAATGCTTGTTCGGTTAGGGATGTGAACTAAAACATACTTATCATTATTAGAATTATAATAGAATCTTGAATTCGTTTCTTTTCAGAAGATGCCGCGCAGACCCAAAGCAAGCAAACTTCACCATTCCCCTTGAAAAGCACACATTTCCTGCCCGTTCAGAATGGGCCTCTCCAGCAGCCAGAACCATCGACAGGAGTGGCGGCTGTAACCGTTCCTACCAACCCAACCACAATCCCAGCTTCCAGTCAGTTGGGCTCTTCGAATCCAGCTCCGCTGCCATCTTCCACATCGCCCGCCGGTGGCGTCCCCTTCCCATCCTCCTTGCTCAGTCAAGAAGAGTTCCCCACTTCAAAGACAGTCAGTCCCGTCTTGGGATCGAAGGTCTACGACAGTGTCGTCAAATCTCCTCGAGGTTCTAATAGTGATGTGGTACATTCTCTGCCATATCCCATTTGTTCGGATTATACGGTCGGCTATTCGGCTAGTCAGTACTCCAAACAGTCGTACCTCAACCAGGACGGCAATCAGCAGAAACTTGTGACAAGCAGTTATTACAATCACCACCCACAGCCTGGGGTTGACAAGTACTCCACCCCACCTTCGAAAGAAGCCACTCGGTCAAACTCGAAAGACGTCGTTGCTTGTGACACTTTTAGCTCTGCTTTGGATGGTCGTTACGACAACAAAGCAGGGAATCCTGATCTGAATTATTCTGTTGGTCAGACATATACCAGCGACAAAACCTGTGATCCGCAAGGGATTTGCAAGAAATCCAGCGCAAGTGTTTATAATTTCAAAACCAGTGATCCTGTGGTAGAGAAATATTCCAATTCAAAGGAGTCTTATCCGAGGTCCAGTTCCAAAGACGTTGTTTGCGACGGTTATGGTACCGATAATTTGTTGGACGGTCGCTATGACAAGAAGGCAGGAAGTGCCAATTTGAATTACGCCTATTCCAACGAGAAAACCTGTGATCCGCAGGGGGTTTGCCAGAAACCCAATGCGAGTATTTATAATTTCAAAACCAATGAGCTTTTAACACAACATTCTAGTGACAACCTTGTGAAGAACACTAACGATAAAGTCGGTGGTAAACTTACGGGAGACTGTTATGCTAAAGGTAAGATTCCAAATAGGACTACTTATTACCAATCGATAGTGAACAAATCCCATTCACGGCACAAATCCAGTCGACGGGTGCTACCTGCTAGTGCTTATGAAAATCAGAAACAAGTGCTTAATAATTATTCAATAACTAAATCTGAATTGCCGCAAAGTCATTCAACCAAGCCTGTTCAGTACTCATCTCATCATTATTCATCAGAAAACAAAAAACACGAATATTACCAACCTTTGAGTTCGGCTTCTACTAACACGACTAATACATATAACTGCAACACCTACAAAACAGACCAGTTACAGACTCATATAAACAATAACACTGGTCATAATAATTATTCAGTGGAATCTCAATCGACCACTTCTCGAAGTTACAAAACTAACCCTGATCTTTCCGCTAGTGGTTACAGAGACAAGCAGACACTAAATAGCGTTACAAACCCGAACACGAAATCTTACAGCTACCACCAGAGCAACAGAAACTTTGTGGATACTAACTCATCTAAGATACCAACTGATGTCTCGTCTACCTATGGTAGCAGCGATTACTACCAAAAGGGTAGTGGGAACTACTCTAGATCTGGAAGCAATCAAAGTGCAATAAGTGATAATTACAAAACTTCTAGCCACCACTCAAGTAGTGAACATTCTGCTTACCAAAACAAAAGTGGGAGCTACCACAGTTCACGGACTTCCAGTGACAAAACTAACAGCAGCAGCAGTAGTAGCGCTAGCAGGAGTTACTATCCAAATCCTGAAAGCAGCTACAAATCTTACCAAAATCTAGTGCCAAAGCAAACCGCGGACGAATCTCACAGCTATCGGATTCCTAACGAGAGGAACTCTTATCTAAATTATGAGAATTCAACACCTCTGAAATCAAAAGAAACTATTGCACCAAGCCTTGAAACCTCAAAACCTGTTTCACACGACAGGAACCAGAACTCTTCTCTTGAGTCTTCGAATTCAGTTATTCATCCACAAGTCAGTGACAGTGCTTCTGTGTACCAGTCAAGTTCGGCTAGAGACAAACTTGGTTTTTTTCCTTACGCCGACTCTTCTCATTATTCGAACCAAAGAACTCCTCCGACTTCAAAATCGGCAACAGCGTTTGAACCTATAACTCCTTCTAAAAACGCAGAGGCCTTTGGACTTTTGGGTTCTTCATCTACTGCCATATCAACATATTCTCAGAGACCAGGAGTTTCATCTCCCATTACTGTCTCCGATTCTTCTCGAAGTAGTGTGAAAACTCTTTGGAGTCCAACTATCACCACAGCATCCCTTACAAGCACGACTAGTCGAGATATAATCGCTGCTCCAAGCAGGGATAGTCACAGTTCCCACAGCAACAGTAGCATATCCAGTCTCAGTCAGCTCAGCCAATCTCTTGGTTCAGCGCCACAAGGTTTGGATTTACTTACTTATTTTGCTCTAAGTATTTATTCTTTTAGTATATTTTGATCGATATCTATCGTCTTCGTCGGTAAGATTTTAAAGATTGTGATAGTCTCATGATAAGGACTCAGTTTCAGCATAGAAAGTTTTCAGGTTTAAAATATGGTTCCACCAAAGATCCATCATTTATATGGAAAATCTGGTTATAGTTAAATATGGCTTCACTGCCTAATTTCTTTCCTTTGATTTCGCTGGGAAGTTTGGAACATAAGTTGTGTTGTTCTTATCATCCATTTACGATTCTGGTTCTAGCAGTTACACTTTGCAAGTTGTTTAATTGATTATTTATAACAATATCTTTTTTGTGTCGGCCTTTGCTCTTCTGCTTTATGACACAAATAAACAATCTCATTAAAAAAGAAAAGAATTTATTTCTGTGCTTGTATTTTACCCTGACATTTGGGTAAAATATATATTCTGTTTATACTTACATGACAAGATGCATTTCTTCAAAAAAAAGGTTTTCCTACTCTGGAATCTTTCAGTAAATATCATATCATATATGTAAATATCATATCATATCAAAATATCATAAGTAACATTTGTCACTTGACATTGGTAAAGTAACATTGTTTATGTAGATCAAATTAAGTGATTATTTTATGACATCTTGAATCTTAAAATTACTATCAGGTAAAATTTTAAATCAGCAAACTTTTGTCTAGTACAAGTAACTTATAATATTTGTCATCTGAGCACAAGTATAATGATATCATTTTACTACTAACTTTAATACTCCGGTTGTCTGTTGCAGGTACTACTACCGTACAGTCTTCTAAAGAATTACAACGCGAGGGTAGGAGCAGCAGCAACGGGCATAGTCGCAGCAGTTCTGGGAACGACACCCCAGTATGTAGTGCGACACCCGCCACCACTACCCCTGCCACCTCAACGACCTCATCGTCTGCATCTTATGGAATATCGGGCAGTTTGACTAGCCTCATCTTCTCCAAGCCATCGTGGACGAGGTGAGTGATAATACTTTCTAATTCCTTGACTTTCAAGCAGCGTTTACAGGAAGCCAACTACTGCGCTCAGTGGAAGGTCACGCCTCAGGAACATCACGTGACCCCAACGGGACAATGGTCAGTAGCTGTCCCATGGGGAAAATTTTACGTTTTAACAAGCCATTACCAAAAAAAAATTTATTATTTGGATTTTTTTATTTTATTAAATACTATTTAAAAATTTGGGATATTTAGAAGTAACATTGGTTTTTAAGAATTACATTTTAATTGTATTTTCTTGCGACATTTTTTAAACGTAATACTGCTTATTTTTGAACTGCTGCATGTGAGACAATACAACTTCTGCCGTGGGTGTCTGGTTTTATAGTAAAGTGGTATATTTTTGGTCCATCTGTGTTTGTTTTTGTTCTTGTTCTGCAACCGTGAAGACAAAACACCAGTCAACTTCAGAAAAGGATTTGCTTTTGGTTTATTATTTAAAAATACGATAATTTCACAGGCGACTCTTATCAAAATCATGAAAAAGGTTAAATAAAATTGACTTTTGCTAATTGTTATATGAGTAAATTTCTTAGAAATAAACTATTTAACATGGAGGCATTTACGTATAAAATCCAATGAATTAAATTTAAAAATTTAAATAAGTTTTCATCGGTGATTAAGAATATGCAATCGTGCAATCCGCAAAAAGACTTATCACTGGCGTGTCATTTCAAAAACTTTCTTTTCCATTAGGATTCCAGCAAAACGGATAACCGAACACTATAAATAATTTTACATGTATGAGAGGAAATAAACAGAAAATATACGATTAATTCTTTTTTTAAAAGTAAATATATCATCGGCTCAATTTACTTGGTATTTTCGAATCTCAATATTCCTGATTTTACAAAATGTTAAAAAATAAAATCAAAATCTCAATTAATATGCTATAAACGTCACTTCGTTGTGATTTAATGTACAAAGGAGAATATAATTGAATGTATACAAATAAAGTCGTTTTTATGTATATTTATCGTAAAATTATACGTGGGAATATGATACGGATAGAAAAAGGGATAGGAACTGATCTAAATATTTATTGAATCTAGAAGTAATGAAGAGCTGTATTAGAAAATTGCAAAAATAATTCCCTGCTTTACTATTATGAGAATTTATCTCTTTTAAGTAGTAATGAACCTCTTAATCATTGCCCCGTTTGTCAAACGATCTTCGAGTTATTGCTTCCCAAAATTAGAAGTTGATAGTCGTTATAACACTTTATAAAAATTGCAGATAATCCTAAAAACCGTAAGTTTTCCGCAGATTCATAGTAATTCATATGAATCATAAAATAGCACATTCTCGATATAAAAGGTGCTATCTTATTATATAATTTAATTTAAATGAAAAACATTTGAGGGGTTAAATCTGTTTCTGCCATTGCAGCATTTTTAACTGGCATTGCTTTGATATATATTTTAAATTAAATAAAATGAAGCTGAAGAACGAGAGAGTTAATGTGTAAAAGTTGCTTCTTGAATAAAAATTCTGTAATATGTTTCGGCATCTTACTACTTTCTGTATTAAATAATATACAAAATTTAAATTACCTGTCGGAATTAAACAGCATTTAATTTTTGTGTAAAAAAACTGTGTAAAACCGTTAAAGAATGAAAAAAAAAATTTGTTACCTGTCCCTCAAAGTGTCGAGTGCATGCATATACTTACTTTAAAGGAATTGTAAAGTATAGTTGTAATTACATATGTAAATTTTTTTTTTCTTCCCTAAGTTGGAAATTTTGAATGTGAACGGATTTAAGCAGGGTTACGTTGTTATGAATTAATTATTAAAGCTTGATTATGTTAATATATATATCAATTAATAAAGTTTGATTACATTATTATTAAAACACGATTAGGTTATTATCAATTAATTATTAAAACCTGATTACATTAATTATCAGTTAATTATAAAAGATTGATTACACTAGTAAAGTTCCTTCCCTCTCCCTCCACGTGTATTCTTAGCTTTACCTTCAAGATGGCTGCTGCCGCGTTTAATCCATTACCTTGTGGCAATTTCTAAATCCACTCCAATCTTTTTAATTGTCTATTCCCATAGTGTACATAGTATAGAAATGAGTACACGAACAAATCATATTCTTGATTATTGTATTAGTTCGGTATTTACAGAATATATACATAAAAACATTCGAAGATATTAAGTCTGTTCATGGCGAACGACACGACCTTATTGCAGCATCTCTAGTCCTTATCTCCTTTTCGTTATCTCCTGGTCCCTTTTAGTAGCGTCTCACCCCCTCGGACAGCACGTGACCGTTGTCCGGACCGGTTTGAAACCTTCGTTGTTGAGAATCGAAGAGTGGGAGCCTTACAACACTATTAATCAATTATTAAAGCATGATTACATTATTATCAATTACGATTGATTATTGATTGTTATTTTCTTCTAGTCCAAGCGTGACCAGTGTTTTGACCAATCCGGGACCCCACTACACACCTCCAGCGAGCGGCCGTCTCTGTTCTCCTGTTCCGAGTGTTTTACCGCTGGCCCCTTCCCTGCCGAGTCACAGTTCGCCCTTCACCAACCACCCTGGTGGTCTCCACTCGACCGGCCACCACGTGATGTTCGCACCTCCTCTGCCACCAGCCGGGTCTCTGTCGTCGCCTAGTCTGCCGTTGGCCTCTGCGTCACCCTTTGGAGGAGAATCGCTTTTTGCGCCACCACCTCCAAGTATGTGTGATCGAAAAAGTGATTTAATTGATCAAACATTTTTAGTTCTATCTTTAATTCACGAATACATGATGTGTTCACCTTTTTGGTTTTTATCTCGTTCTGCACCACCACCTACAAGTATAGTAGTAAACTAAGCATTTTGGGACTTATCTTACACTGGGTTTGGTCACTAATTTAAAACTCTTCTTCAGTGATTTATCTAGTTTCGCTCTCAGCACTCCCCAAATAGTCTAGAATTGTAGTTATTTGAAATTACATATAAAATATTTAATGCCATTACTGTGGGTGTGATGGGTTTTAATTCATCAGTCCACTGGTTTAGATTACTATTGGTTTATTGAATGGTTAAATAAAGGATGATTTTTACAATGAAGTTTTGCTGATGAAGAATTGATTGCAATGGCATGGAGATGAACAGTAGATATTTAGTTGCTCTTTTCCACCTTCGCGTGGCACCTTGAGCATTTGCCGATGAATTCTTCTACACAAGAATTCTAGTTTCGGCCCTTTGAAGAGGATCGTCTCCACGGTTTCCGGTCGTGACCCTTTCTCGGTCTACGGTAGCGGAACGGTCCGAATTCTTTGGTGTCGGGAACTCTCTCTGCCCTCTCCCCTCTGACTGCTGGTTAACACCGGAAGAAGTGCTGAGCGCCCTCTCGTGGAATTAATTTACCACATTACCTTCCATTTTTAACACCTTGACTGCCGCGGGTGGAAACCGATGATCACATAAATCACACTGTAAGAAACTCAGCACGGCAGTCAATAAGTTAATAAACATACAATGAATGAGCACTTTTATCCTACTGAAATGTGTATAAGATTTTAACTAATAAGTCTATTATATTTTATCCATGAAGAATGTATCTAATGCAATTTTATCAGATTGATGCTAGGTTCGAGATTTATTCTCAAAATTGCTGCTCTGATTACTTGCGCCATAGATTGGAAATACAAATTCTAAGAAGCTTATGGGAAGAAAAAGCTTTTTTGCAATTTTTTATAGGATTATACAAGGAAAGGAAGGATGACCGTTATAGGGGGAACTTCGTCAATCAACATAGTCAAAGAAAGTAAAATATACAACGAAAATTTTATTGTATACAAATTTACGATAGTTTAACTGACAGATTACTGGAATAACAACGTTTCATGTTTGTAATATTGGCATTAGGAAGCAATATTAACAACAAACCTTTCGAATATTAAATGTAGGTGCTCAAAAGATTCGTATTCTGAAGCAATATTTATTTCGCAGTTGATATTCAAGCTAAGAGGATGAGATATATTTTTCCTGCAACATAGAAAGAACTATATGCAAAAGAAATTGAGAAATCTAATTTTGAATCAAATAAAAATCTATAAATCAAAGTACATGCATAATATATTCAAAATCTATACTCTTGGCAAAGTACAAATCATTTGATTTGAAATGATCATTATATGACAGATACGATGAACCACAATAAATAGCATGTAGTATCAAAAATAAGTCATTTGGAATGAATTTACGCATTCAAATGACTTTATATTCGAAATGATACACGATCCCCATTTTTCTATTTATACAACAATGTGTTGGTTTCCATTTTAAGTTTATATCCGTTAAACATGTATTATAAAGGGTTTGTATTTTTTTTTTCATTTATTTCACCGTCAAGATTTCCTTTTTGCGTTTTATATACCACAATCTATTACGAAAATTATTGCTATGTTTGACTTATTCTTAAAATTTGCACTTCTCCTTGCGAGATTCTTTGCATTTTGTATACACAAATATAAAATTTTCCCTATCTCATAACTATTCCGGCTTAATTTTTTCACTTTTTAAGTTTACTTTACCTATATAATATCGAAAACTATTCTTATATATATTTAACCTCTATTCTTATTCATATACAAGACGGTAATTACATAATCTGCCAAAATGTGGGCGATAGCAAAGACATGGGCTCTACAATTCTGAACGAAACTGGCTCAAACATTAACACCCATCAGTAAACTGATTTGCCATCATGATAATCTACCAGTTTATATCATTTTCCATTTTTTTTTAAAATCAGACATTTAAAAAAAACACTTTTCTTTTTGAAGATCAAGATCTACTGAATATCCGACGTGAACTGGACACAAGGTTTCTTGCATCCCAGGACCGGTCCATCAACGTTCCGCCTCCTCCGTACTTGCGTACGGAGATGCACCAGCATCAACACCAACATACACACATGCATCAGCACAGTCCGTTTCTTCCCCCTCCCCTTGGGGGATCCCTTTTACCTCCTTCTGCAGCTCATTTGGTACGTTCCGTTTTTCATTTACACCACTTTAATACACATGCAGTTATTTCAATGAGATGTTAAAGGTTCCATTTCTCTTTACAGTACGACAAGTTTCCGAAGGTGGATTCAAGTTTTTATGGGCGCAATGCTGTAAGTATTAGTTTATATGCAATATTTTTTTTTAAATCTTTCTCTTCAACTGAAAGTTTCTTACTTTAAAATGTCTAATAATTGGTTGTCATCTAATTATTTCCACTTTATGATGTAGTTAGCCGCCAATAGAAAAAAAATATGAATAATTTAATGGAAATTGTCAGATGGGTATATAATTCAAGAAGTTTGAAAATTCAGTAACGGATAGCGTCACTTTGTTAATTAAAAATGCTAAATGCAGATAACAAATACACAGTCAATGCATACGCAAAGATCAGAACTTACAATAAGTCTTAACAAGACAGGTGGTCAATAAGTTGCTAAATAGAAAATAGCCCTCCCCCCTGAAAAAAAATCAGAAAGTTTGAAACAACCCAAAGAGAGAATTCGCTTAACTGATTCGGTTTAACCCTCAGGCGTATATAACCTTTCTGGCAAGGCATAGAATTTTCTAGAAGAATTTCTTATTTATATTTAGCAACAATTTTGTTGCTAAATGGTCGTTAGATCTGTCTCCATAGTCGGGTGAGGGTCCTTGACTTGGAATCCATTATGCATATTTCTATATCTTCCTTATTATGAAACTAACTGCACAAGGACGCAAAAATAAATTTTTAAAGTTATTTTCAATAATAAATTCAAAAATAGCTGCTCTGTAAATATACATGCTATGTAAAATTAAACATCATTAACTTAAACACATTGAATTACAAATTTATTTAATATCCTAATTAGATTCTATATTTTGTTTTGGATATTTATTGTTATTTTCTACCATGTAAGAGCCTTAAAGATTGTTATGGTACTTAGTCGGATGCAAATGATTTTAGTCTTGGAAATTAATTGCTGTTTTAACATAATTACAGATTTAATGATCAAAAATTCTATAATTCGATGCACGAATTTCGATTGTTTCAATGCCAGGGTTGATATCTCATTTATATTTCCATAAATCTTTGAAAAATGGAAAATGGTATAATAAGGTAAATAACTTATCGAAAGAAAAAAAAGAAATAGTATTTTTTGTTTTTAAATTGCTTCCAACCACATACGCATAGTAATTGTTGGTTTCAATTTATATATGTTGTATATAATGTTGAAATTTTTTCACATTATAAAAATAACACATTTTCAATTGAGATTGCTGTTTCCGTTTTAAGTCACAGTGTGATGGATGGTTTACAAATTATTTGACCAACTTTCATGAATGAATTGCAAATATTTTGCTGTATTTACTCTTATCTGTTCTTACATGAGTGGTCCAGATGTCTTTGTATGAAGTTTAATAAAGGACATGGCGAATTTAAATCAATCCATTTCGTTACGTCTGTTGATAGAGCAACATTACAGCTGTAACTTCCACAATCCAAAGGTGTAAAATCTTATTTCTTTGAAGATACTCACTTCTCACTCAATAGCTGCCCTGATTCTGATTAAATTTTCTACAAACTGCAATTCTATTAGGCATATATTTTATCTATTTCTTATTTTATTAAAATAGTGGTCGGTGTCCTGGCATAGGGGTAGCGCGTCTTCCCCTTGATCTGGGTGCCCCAGGTCCGAGTCATCCCGGTTAGGGCATGGTTGTTCTTCATCTGTGCTCTATCTGTGAGGTATGTGAATGTGCCCTCTGTTAAAAGGATTTGTACTAGTGAATGGCTGTGTCATCTTCATATGAGCTAGAAGTCAGACTTCTACCTTCTGGGTGCTCAGGGATCTTTACCCTTAGAAGCTACTGGAACCCCTTTCCGTGGAGACACGGACACGACATCATTATTGAAATGGTGGATGGTGACAACTTCTTGGCAGAAACGAAATCAGAGGATTGCGATTCCGCGATTCTACGGAAATCCACTTGTGCGCGTTAAGCTTATTTGCTGTTGGAAGGTTCTGAGAATGGGTTTCACCCTATTCATCGATATTCTCATCAAAATTGCTAAGATCCATCCCGAATTTACTCACATATACTGTCGAAGCCAAAAATCAATTAAACAATTGAAGTCATTGTCGGGCAGGTTTTACGGGATTCATCCTGTATTGACCCAGGAAAGAACTATATTGTGTAAACAAATTATACTTTACAGATTTCTTGGTTCACTAAAGACGGTTCTTACTTGCAGTTGGGATTACCTACATATCCTATATCGCCACTGTTGGCTCCAGGTTCTGCGACAGCCACGCCAACTCCGTTTACTCCTCCAGGGCACTTGGCGGCCTTTCAGCCCAAGGTAAACACTTTTAATTCTATTTTTACTTTCTAACATGTACGAGGAAATATTCTGATATTTTTTCTTTATTTCGGTTAAAGCAAAAATGCGCCAAGTGTTGTAAACATACGATGCTCATTAGATAATTCTTTTTTGCGTGAGACTTCGTGGAATGACTGTAGAATTTCACAATGAAATGTGTAATAAGATGTAATTAAAGAATATTTCTTAATGTTAATTTTATAAAATCATAGAATTCTTATTAAGAAGTTGTTAATAAACATTGTAGCGTAAAGGAAGTTAGCGTAGATAAACATTGTGTTAACTAAAATAAAAGATAACACTTGCTAATCGTAACTCGGGACTTTATTTAAGGAATTAAACCTTACATCTGTTTTTATCCACAAGACGAAATGACACGAATCTTCCAGATTTAGAAAGATACAGAAATTATTTGAACATTTTAAAAGAAACGAGAGATAACAGAAAGTAAATCATTAACAGAATAATTTTTAGGCAACTTGCCTGCAGTTTCCTTACAATGTTACATAAGAATGGATATTAAATTTTGAACTAAATTCTGGAAAATGCTGTAGTTTAACAATGCAAATGAATTAATAAATATATAACGTTTTAAATAAATATATAACTTTTTAAATAAATATATAACTTTTTAAATAAATATATGATTTGATTTTGTGAATCTTTAAGAAAGATTTTGTGAATCTATCTTAAAAGTCTTACAAAATTAACTTATTTAGTTATTTCTTTAAGAATGTGAATTTTAGTTATTTCGTTAACATTTTTTTTGTTGCAATAGCTTAGTAAAATAATTATTTATGGTATTCTTGACGGCTCAAATCTTTCAAATTATTATTAATTTATTTATTTTAGATTTCCCCTCTGGTGAAAACAAAACCAACGGTAAGTTTTCCATTTTATTATATGCAAATACATTTCTCATTTTTTTTTCATTTTATTCAAGAGCATATTGTAATTTACTAAAATTTATTAAATTTCAAAACTAATTAACATTTGCTAAATTTTTGTTTTTTGATGAAAACCTTTTGAGAAAAATTCTTGATTGCCTATCACTTATTTATTTGCCATATTTTAGGAATATATATATATATATATATAGGAGAGATTTTTAAAATCAATTAAAATGTTTATTAGTGAAAGGAATACAAGCTAGAGTTGTATGGAAAATGAAGTGTATAAGAGTATCTACATTCGAATGAAATGCAATAAGTGTATCTTTTCTTTCACAGAAATCGGGACGTTGGTGCGCAATGCATGTCCGCATCTCATGGGAGATCTACCATCATCAACAGAAGCAACAGCAGGCCGATTCGCAGAAAAGTGGCAGCGGCCCTACCAAGACGGTGACTGACCTGCTTAGGCCGCCCAACCACCTGTTCGGATCCATACCCAGGCCGCATGAACTCGGTTTCTCCTCTCCTTTACTAGGAGCAGCCGGTGGGTGCATTGAATTTTAACCAGAATGATCATTATGATTTGATGAGTTTATGAGAAAAAAAAAAATGAGAAAAATATTGTCACTTTAATTATTCGCCATTCGGTAGAAATCTATTAGTCGCTTCATATCGATTAAGGATGTCAAATTACCAATGGCATCTTGTATTCTAATTAACAAATCGATAAAGTTGATTTTGTTAAGGCCCATATATGGTAATAAAAGGACGGATCAAAATGCAATGCTGGCGACAGTGTTGATATAATTGTCCCAAAATCAAGTGGTGTCCTAAAAGCGGAATAGAGAGAAGAAATAAAACTACAATGGTTTGGTACAATGGTATACATTCAAAAGAGGAAGAGCAACTTTCGACTTTTTTCCTAATCCAGAAATAAAAATAAGAAGATTTCATTCACTGATAATCATCTGGACATGAGAGATTTCATGCATATTTCTAAATATTTGGAAGAATGCAGGAAAATAAATGCTTGTGTGGAGAAATCGGTACTGTTTACCACTATTTAAAGGAATTTATTGAAATCTCTGAAATAAGAAAAAACCTAAAGATTGAAAATAATGATTTAAGTGTAGTACTGATGTTACCAAGTGATCTGAAAACCCTGAAGGATATGATTCCAAAAATTGTCAATATTTTACTAACTGTTTGAGAGTGTGAAGGTGAGGAAGGACTGTAATTAACTGCCTCGATGAGAATCTTAGTTTGACGGATCGGTCAATGTAGGGATGGACAATACTTAAGACAGCAGTCGACCACAACAAATCCTGTTGATACTGCTACTTTCTTTGTGGCAGGATGATCGGCTGTACTCAAAAAGAAGAAGGTATCCTGGTTTCTGGTACTGGGGATTTGCCATCCTTTGACTTTATAAAGAATACCGGTTATTAGATATGACTTGTTTTCCTTCCGTATCTGAAAGTCCTCCTCCTTCGACTGTTTTTGCAGTCTATGCGATTTTTTTTTTTTTTTTTGCTTCATTTTTATTAAAAGTTAAAATAACCCTTTTGCTTGTGAATGAAAATTTTACGTTTTCTTTAAAAAAAAGAAAGCTCACATGTGCAAACTCTCATTCTGAAAAGGTTTGCATCTTTTTTGTCTTCTAATTAACTACAGAAGAAACTTCTGCGACCACATTATTTTCAACAATCTAAATTTTTCAAAGTCTTTGATAAAACATAAATGCTAAAAGTGCTCAAACTATGGCGTCACATAACATATCAAACATTTGGAATTCGCCGTTAAAAAGTATATTTTATCTTAGAGTTTGCGATATAAATTTGAAGCAACTCTTTCATATTTAACTTAAATTAGAAATTTAACTTAGTTTTTTTGAATCACTATTGACTGATGTCTTGAATCTGGATGTGAAAGTAGAAAAAAACTTATTTCTCTAAAACTTTTTGAGCTTTCCGAGAAATTTTCATGTGGTGCGTGTATTTTGTTCTGAGTTTAGATGTAGATTTTAGTGAAATTAATCAAAGAACGTTGCTTGCTTTCTTTTAGCAAAACCGGCTGTTGACAACAATTCTACAGTGCTAAGTTATTTTTGAAATAAATCTCTAAAAATAAAATTTTAATGCAAAAATAATAATACGCTTCAATGTTTATATAAAAAAAATTCATGTTTCCTTTATAGTATATGCTTATAGGATTAAACCTACTTAACATGCTTTATTAACTTTTTGGACATTCTGTATTTTGTGACGATATACAAACAATAAATTTTTTTTCATTCAAATCATATAATTTTCAACATGTATTTATGTTTGTAAAATTTTATATGTCTTTTTTTAAAAATATATTTTCAGTATTAAATTGTACTGATGAAATCTTCTATATTTTTTTGCTTTCATTATAGCATCTCTCCATGCTCGATCTCCATATGACGTTTCACCTCAACACCCGAGTTTCTTGGGCCCTACACCGGCACATTTAGGTAAAGTGTTGTTCATTAAAAAATTCGTCAACATTTTGGTTTGAATTTAAAAAAGCATATTCTTGTCCATAAAATTTCCAACTGTCCGATGCTTTGTTTTAAATAATATAAAATATTGACATTGCTCAATATTAGATTTTAATGCACTATACATAATTAATTTTCCCGATATTTTATTGATTAAAGTCATTTCATGTAGTTCAGATGAATGAATTTTTATTATTGTGCTTTTATAATTTTTATTGCTGTGTAAAATTGAAAATTTTTGTACTTGCTTAGGAATAACTCCGTATGCCCGTCCAAATTATCCAAGTATAGGTGTTCCAGGAAACAGTTTTGGAGGACTGGGCACACTAGGTAAATATATTTCAAAGGCATAAAATACAGAAACTTATTGTTTACCAATGGGTGCACTGGTATTTATTTATGAAATCAATGCCATTTACCAGTTTAAATGAAATTTATTGACTGACATTACTTTTATTTACTCTTGTAGAAATAGGTTCCAAACATTACTGTTGATAGTTTTTTAAAAACAGAACTATAAGTTTTTCTGCAGTATTTTCAATGATTGAAAAGAAATTCGATTTTCTTTTATTTTTTGCTTTATGTGCTTGTAACTAACTGCCTCTGATAACCAACTGATTCGCTAGATATATAATTAAATATTCAAAGTATTGCTGATGAAGTGAAAATATATTATAAGACAGGCAAGTAAATATGTTTAACTTGTCCTTTTTGTTATAAATTTTGTTTCAAAGTAATAATATTTTATATAATCAACAAACTAATCCTCTAGTTTTATCTTAGTTTAAAAAATAAAACAACATTGCAATCAATGCATAAAGATAAAAGACAGTTCGTGGTAAGAAGTTGTTCTTCGATCGTTGTTTGCTAGCTGATTTCAAGAGATATATCACGTTTTGTACTTGTATATTCTGTTTAGTGGCTTTAGTTGCATTTCCTTCCGTATGAATTAAGATATCAAAATGACCGCACTCGGTTGTTATTCAAGATCGCGTCTATAATTACCACAAACTGACCTATTTTATCCTCGATTATTCCACTCTTTAGATCAATACTTATTAAATATCTTTTATTAATTGTTGATGTAAGTCCACTAATTTCACATCCAAGAATTTGCTACAATAGTGTAAGAATAATGACATTGCCCTATTGTAGCGAAAATAACGACCTTCAATAGTTACCGAAAATAACAATATTTAGGCATTTTGCAGCTCTAAACAGGACACATTAATAAACTCCTTTTGAAATTGCTCCAACCAATTTAGTCTCACTTGTTAATTATTTATTTTAAGTTATTTATTTTTATCTTATTAAGTGACAAAATGTTAGTTAACTTAGTGTTATAGGTACCGGGGCACCACAGTATGGCATTATGTCGTGTTAAGACGAGTACATACGTTTTTAGATTGGCATACTTTCGACTCAAGACTCAAAGTCCTACGATGCGAATATTATTTACTTTATATCTCTAATAACTAAATAATGAAATCATTTTAGCAATATCTCAATCAGCTTTTTCTTTTAAATTGTTAGATTTTCGCTCCTCTTTTCCTCACATTGTTTCTCTATATGATATCATCCGATTATTTTTTTAAAAAATAGTGCAGGCTTAACACGTGTGTTGCTTAGGTACTCAGACAATTGCTGAGCGAGAGATGAAAAATTTCCATTTCTCAAAAAAGGCGAACAAACCGCAAAGCTAACTGTCCTCGTTTCCACAAACTGTGTATCTAAAAGTAGAATTTGCAAATGATATTTTTTAAAGCTCTTTTGCTGCTAATTAAAGCTGTACTTTTTTTTGCCACCACTGTCAAGTGTAGTATAAATACTTCTTACCACGTGACAATAATTTTTATTAAGTATTTCAAACAATATTGGGGGCCGCGGTGGCCTGGTGGTAAGGTCTCTGCTTCGGAACCGGAGGGTTTCAGGTTCGAGACTCGATTCCACCGAAGATCCGTCGTGTGAGGGGGTCTCTTGCACGTTAAATCTGTCAGGCCAAACGTCCTCCCGCTGGTGTGGTGTGGAGAGGGGGGTGCCACTTCAGGTGTCATCCTCGTCATCTGACCGTGGTTCAAAATGACGAGGTCCGTCCCAAAATAGCCCTCGTGTTGCTTTAAACGGGACGTTAATATAACTAAACAAAACTTAAAACAATATTGACCCAACAAACCTCAAAAATTATGGGTCAGATGACTCGCTATCTTCCGATCATAAAGTGAATAGGTCGAGATAACTTGTTGGTAGGGTGTTGAACTCGCGAGTGGAGTGTGTGGTGAGTGGCTCGCTTATAAATCTGTCGTGGTCACAAAGTTGTCCATGCCGAGAGTAATACCACTGGGGGTACTGGTTCAGTGGTGCGATTTATGGATGAGTGACTGAAATGTAGGAATGAAGTTCACTCCTTAAAAAGGGTTGTGGCGCGTGAGTAGCTAAGTCATACCCTTGGCACTAGATGATGCTATTGGAAAACAACAACAACAAGAAACACACAAATCAGATGAAATCGCAATGGCTCATTAGTCAGCTGGCTTTTCAATGAGAAATGCCTATAGAAACAACAACACAAAGCAAATAAAACGTAATGTTTGCTTAAATTTTTTTAAATGTATTTTTAATGAATATTGGAGTGGATTGAATAATTTCATCTCGGATAACTAGAAGTCTTCCGTAAGAGCAAAACATTGTGTTTCTGTTTAGGCATTTAATAATATTTTGCATATTGTTGATGAATAAGAGAAATTACTTGCTAACGTGATTTTATGATCTTCTTTCTTAGGTTTGCCTGGAGCTAGCATGCTCGGCGGGCGAGAGTTGGGACCCAGCTACCTGAGTATGGGGCAGGACCCGTGGAGTCGTCTGCACCGGACGCCCCCTAACTTCCCCTCTCCCACCACCTCGTGGGGTGGCCTGAAGGCGGAGGCGGAGAGGGAGAGGTTGGCGAAGCGAGACGAGCAAGAAAGGGAGAAGGAGAAGGAGAAGCAGAAGAGAGCGGAGCAGGAAAAAAGGGAGAAGGACAACGAGAAATCGAAAGAGATTGCCAGGTGAGTACTTTTTTTCCAATTTCAAGGTAGTTGCACACCTGTTCTAATCCCTCTTGGCTTAACAAATCTAACTATAAATCCTTTTGACAACCATTCTTGATACCTGGTGTAATGTCTTGATATTGACTGATCAAATAAAAGAGAAGAATTTCTGCCAATTCTTTTATTTACAGCCATATGTGTACATAAGAACAACTTGTTCTAATCTGGGTTAAAATATTTGATATTTAAACCATTTGAAAGTTGATGATATTTGCACAACAGTCGAAGGTTTGTCGTAAAAAGAGTTCGCTGTCAATTCGGAGAAATAACACCACTAAAAAACTAACAGGTTGTTAGTTAACACAGCTACTCAACAGCTTAGTCAACAGTCCGCAATCCAAGAAGTCTCTCTTTCCCTTAACCCACGCATTTTATCTCTGTCCAGTCTCCACCTCTCACTTTCCATTGGTCACTTCGCCCAATAGTTCAGAAAAATGCCCCCTCATGGTCGCCAGCCGATCGTGGGAATGTCATTCAGTGATGCGTCCTTGTAACTAACCATTCAGGAACACGTGTTAACCGTAGTCCATTCACAGTAGGAAAACTTTAGTATTCAGATGGCTTGACACTCCTTTACCTTACAGGTGCAATAAGTTTCTTTTAAACAATGAGTCCTACGTGTGGTCCTTCAGCTGATATCACGCGACTAGATGCGACGACCACTCGGCCATAAGAAGATTCGCCTATCTGGCAACCTGAAGGCATTTAACAAGGGAGGATTTTAATAGGTGGTGACACAGATGGCTGGAAATGCCGCTTATCGAGAATGGGAAAGGAGAACGTTACAATTAAAAGAGTGGAACCTTCTGTTAATAAAAGTGACTTTGAACTGCTTAGATAATGCCTCAGGTAGAATTTTGATGTTGGGGCGGTGGTGGATCAGGTATATAATAATAGAATGCTGTCCTTGGAGATTTTGGGGGAAACTTACCCTTAATATTAGACAGTTGTGGATTTTGTACAGTTTGTGGCCCTAGATACAACACATTATGAGACTTCTTTTTTAATAAACTGTTTATGATTTATTTTCACATTTTAATATATTTTTAACTTAATCAACATGCTAATTATTTATTTTATTTTATTATTTTATGAATTTTTTTGAATTTATTTTTTTATTTATGTCTTATGATTAAATGACAATCATGTTTCTACCTAATAATATTGAAGCAAACACTCCGCGTTCATAAATAATTCTATGACAAAATTAACCTAATAAAACAAGTATGAATCTGAACTGCTTAACAAAATCATTAAATTTTCCTAATATTTTATAACCCTTAGAATATGTATGTTTTATAAATTTATTATGTAGCTAATAAGATATATTTCACTCCTATCTGTGCTGACCCCTTTCAGTCCAGTGGCATAGGCAATTGTTGAGTCAG
>JAPMOQ010053173.1:598545-616376 GCA_026543055.1 Argiope trifasciata | reverse complement strand
AATAGAGACAGTTCTGTATCGGAACGTGAACGCGAACGGACAAAATCTATTGACACTACCGACCCCGTCAGTGATTACATGTCCCGAGGTATGATTCCTCCGGGACTGCCTGTGTCAATGTCCCATGTTCCACCCTCTCACTTCTGGAATCCACTTCCAGCTGGAGCCGCTGACAGGTATCGCCAGAACTTGGAACTACATCACGCTCGAGAAATGGACCGTGAGCAATTGATGCAGAAATATGCTTCTTTGTCATCTGTGATGCCATTACTGCCAGAGCGGTACGCTCAGGCAGACCAACTTTCTAGGCACCTTGCTTCGTCTGATAGAGAAGTTGAACGACAGCTACAGGCAGACCGGGACCGACAGGCATATGACCGCACCAAACTTCCCCCACCGCCTCTAAGGCCCAATGACCCACCTTATGTCCCACCTCCTGGTCTCCCACCAACAACTGGACTCTTCCCAACCTTACCGAATCCTTTTCTGAACAGTTTGTGTGCACCGAACTATCCGCCTCGGACCAAACCAAGTTCTCCAGGGGCAGGTGGGATCGGCAATGGCATCCCGCCACCTCTCATCCCTTGTGCAAGTCCTGTGACGGCAAGCACGACGCCGTCACCGCTACATTTGAAAATGGGCACAACCAACAATTCGAATGTTGAGAACTCTCGTGACCACTATGCTTCGAAAGAGAGGCATTCTGTCGGTGAAGTGGAATCTCAGTCAAGATAACGACGGTAAATGAACTTATTGTAGGTTTTAGTCGAAAAAAAAAGGCTACTTGCTTATTTACAGTATTAGCTAACATGAGGCGTGGAATACAAAACCTCGAGTACCATCGATAGTTTCCACAGATTTTTTTTTTCTAATAATGAACGAAAATCAAAATTATTTGTTAATAATTTTATTACAATAATGTCATTAAGCTTCCCCAGACATCATAAATATATGATACCTTAATTTAATTAATAAATAATGCAGTTTTTCAAAAAAACGTTTTTGATTAATACATTTATGCTTTTTAGTAGACCTTATTAAAATTTTGAAGAAAATATTATGTTCATTTTGAAATCGTCTTGAAAAAGGATTTATTCTTTCTATATTCTTACTATGATAAATGTTATCTTTGAAATTGGGATCTATGAAATAGAAACATGTTTGGACCACCATAACTGATATTATTGAATTAAAACTAAATCATTAATTTTTTTTCTTCGAACCGAAAACCATTTGGAATGGTTTCTAATTCTGGTTTCCCGCCCATAATTTTAAATTACATGGAAATATAATCACATGCCAATATTTGTAAAGAATGGATAACAGCACATGCACTTTAATTCGTTAATGCAACTCTTAGAAATTTAAATGAGATCTAAGAGAGAAATTTAACTTATTATCTTTCTTAAAGGCTCATTTTTAAAAATATATTATGAAAAGGTATGCTCAATTTTTTTGTTTATTAGCCTTGTTAGCTTCTCTAATTGTGGCATTAGACTTTGAATCCCTATACCTTTAAATTAAATTTTTATATTTAAAAAGCATTTTACGGGCGATTTTAGGTAGCATACTATCGAAACCGACAATATTCTTCAGAGATTTTGAATTCTTAAATCAATGAAATAATCAGGGCCATAGTAAGATAAACTTACTGAAGAGTTTTAAAGAAAAATTTCACATTTTTTTCAAACTATCATTAAACCTTTCTGATTTGAACTGAAAATGTTTTGAGAGAACTGCTTGGGGTATTTCATTCCACGCACTCCTGTTGCACAGCACCTTCAATTGTTCGATTCCTGCTGTTGTTTATTGACAATGTCTTTAAAAAAAACAGTCAAGTTTTGCCCTCTTTCTCATCTAACGTGTGTGTCCAACCAACGCTTGCACATATCAGTTGCGAAGAAACTTTACAATAGTACATTTCTTCACGTAACAGCCGAAAACAAAGGATGCTACCGACATGCATTGCACGCAGTTGCGAATACCATGGCACGCTTATGTGGTGACACATTCACTGTACAAATTACATATTTCAGTGCTTGTATTTTTAAGAAAATTCAGAATGAAGGCATTTATGAGAAATGATAGCTTTTTTTGATTGATTTGAAAAAACAAGACTAGATTACTTATACAACTTGTTCGTTAATTTATTTATTTTATCGAAATTCACTTTATTATAAATTATAAAAAGATAATTTTTTTCAACTCTCACTTTATAGCCAAATTTGGCTTGCAAATGTGCGTAATACCCAACCTCATGACGAGTTATTTTTGGCATGGAGAACATGTCGTCAAGTTGGCGATAATTTTAATAATTCACTACGGGATGTGGTTGTGTTTAGAAAATATTTTGTGCTGCCATGAAATATTGTAACTAGTCTGCTACTGTTAAAAAATGAAATTTTTGTTTAAGTTTTAAACGTGTTTATTATAGACGAATCGTCTTGTAATGTAACTAAAGTGTGAAATTACCGTCAGGAAGTTGGTTGATAAAATGTGATTGTATTTATTTTGTATATTAAAAAGGAAGGTAAAAATTGGATTAAACTTGAGAGCATGATATTGTCCCTTTGTCTATTTGGTGATCCTTTGTTTCTTTTGCCAATTAATTTATAGTGCCAGTCTGTAATAATTTGGCAAGCTATCACTTAACAAATTTCACATTTGGCGATGGTATCATGCTCCCAAGTCTAACCGAAATTTGTTAACTTTTTTCTTTCCTGAAACAAAATCTTATCAAAAGCCTTTCAAAAGAAAAATACATCAAAATCACTGTAACATTTCTATTGTACCATTTTGTATTTTGTTAAGAAAAGTATATATATATATTAATCATGTGTTAATATTTAATGTGATTGATTCTGTGAAAATCAATATGGAGTCCGAAAACCTGTATGTAGCGTTGTGAATAGAAGGACCCAAAACTTACATATGTGTTGTAAGGAATAAAAAAAATAATTATTTCCCATTTTTATATAGAAATTATGTATGATTCTTAAGCAATTGTTAAATGATTTCTACACATAAAATGCTTTAGATCAAATTTTATACTGTGAAAAATG
Organism: Argiope trifasciata; assembly: GCA_026543055.1. Taxonomy (NCBI): domain Eukaryota; kingdom Metazoa; phylum Arthropoda; class Arachnida; order Araneae; family Araneidae; genus Argiope; species Argiope trifasciata. The sequence continues at coordinate 613,314 of JAPMOQ010053173.1, read as the reverse complement.
CGACTAATTCCAGTAACTTTTTAAGGCCCAACTTAAAAGTAATTTCGTTCACATAAGCATTTTTTTTTTATGGGGAGAGACGATTTTCTCAAAATATGATTCTAACAATTTTTTATTATAAGTCTAAAAGCCATTTGGTACCTTATCTTGTAGCCATCTAAGATAACGAACTTTTAACAAATTTTTGGATGTTTGGCATGATTTTGTCATGCTTGGCGAGAAGCGGGATATTAAGGAAATCTTATTCTTTTTAATAGTTTGCATCAAATTACGGAATTTTGTTACAATATTTCATTCAAATATGGTTATAGAATTTTTAAACCGCATATCGTCAAAGAATACTAAAGAAAGTTCGCATCGTACCATTTTCTAGGATTCTAACATAATTTTTTCCCATTGTATTTAGAAAGCATCTTTAACGGGCTTGAATTCATAAAATTACTTATTTTATGTAAATACACTGCAGAGTTATAGTATTTTTTCCTATCTTGTGGGAAAAAAAAACCGGAAAAAGTCTACAGTTTAAGTGTTGAAGCATTTTTTCATGACTTTTTTTGGCTAAGAAAATATACATAAAAAAAGTGATCATTGTTTATTTTTGTTTTGAAGTCTGTGTTTTTGAGATTGTGCATTTTAAAAAAATTGCCTCTCATGTCTAAGTGTTAGTGCTGTTGAATTACTGCGTACTCGAATCCGAGAGCGAGTATGTGATGATGACTACTGCCTGTAATATTTTAGGAGAAAAATGCATTGCTGTGCTATATGTACACTATTCTTATTTATAAAAGAAAAAAAAAGAGGAAGACGTTTTTATAGAAAAAAATATGTTTGCTGTTTTCACTCTCCAATATGCGTTCCTGCTATCCAGGGAATGCAGATAATGTAAATTTTGAAATGTTTCTATTTAGTGTATAGAATAAAAGATAACCCATACCTGATTTCTTTGTCTTCTTTTTTCATGCAAAATTTGTGTTCACGAGTGGTTTCTAAATTAACTCTTTGCACTCGAATGGTGGCTCTCAGGCACCATCAATTTGATGCATTAATTAATTTTTTAAATTAACTTATTATTATTTATTATTTTAATTTATTTATTTTTGAATTTTTATTTTTAAAAATACTTACAGAATGATAAAAAGTCGTAGATTAGTTTTCCGGACAAATTCAACTTAAAATAATTATATTTTTAGATGTAGCAAATCATCAAGCCCTTGTATTTAGTGAATAATTAAGCATCGAATTGCTTTTCCGATTGCAAAGGTTAGTGGTAATATTTGTTGGGACAATTAATTTTTATTAATAAAACAGTTGAAAGGAAATATATTGATGAAATTCTAAAAATAATTATTCTTTTACCTTTATATTATTCAATGATAATAATTGCAAAAGAGTCAATTTTAAAAAAAATTCAAAGTGAAAAATAAATTTATCTGTTGATATGAATAACTTCTTTGTAAAACTTTTTTTAAAACTATTATTAATTCATTATATTTGGATACTTACTTTCGTACAAGAAGGCCAAAAATATTTTTAATTTCCAATTTGATTCTTCTGATTAGAGTAGGCGTGTAAATGTGAGTGAAGTACAGTTGTTGATGCTTTGCCTCAATATGCATACTCAGTATTTTTAAAATTCTTAATAAGGAAAATTTAAAACCACGTATTGGCAACACTGGATGTATTTTCCTTTCTAAACAACGGTCATCTCAATAAATAATTGGATACTTTTTATGCTTTTCTACCATTAGCCATGCAATTTTAACCTGTTGTCGTATTAAATGACTCCTATTCCATTTTATTATCACATATGTGAGTCAAATAGCAGTAACGACTAATTAAAGTGTTAAATAATTACAATTTACTTTAAATAGATTTAATTTCTTTGTATTTTCTCTCATATATAGTGTAGAAGGATTTGTAATCGTCAAAAAAAAATTCTAACTCGAGATTTTGACGTATCTCTACGTTTTTACTTCAATGAGTTCGAAAAACATATTTTTAGAAAATACGTATCTGTCTGTAACGAATTGAACAGATGAAATTTGGTACAAGGTTTTTCAACAAATTTATAATTTTCAATTGAATTTTGTGCTAAATCTATTCACAGGAAGTTGAGCTGTTCAAATACAAATCAGCATGATATCTGCAAAACGAAAAGAGGTAGATTAGATCAGTACACAGATTTAGTATCGATAGTGTAGACGTCTGTCCGATTTTGACTCAACGGATTGTATATCTTTCTATACTTTCAGAAACAAGTAAACGCGGTATTTATAAACGCAGTGACTTAAATATATCAAAATTGGTGTAAGATTTTGTGACTATAAGTGTAGTTTTGTATTTAAATCTGTTGGGGAATAAAAGCGTCTAAAATGCAAATTCGATTTTCTTATTCTAGGAATCGCATGCCAGGAATTAAAAGCCAAGGATTTAAATATATTCAGTAAAAATGCTAAATCCAAACCAAAGGTTAACATTTCGTAAGTATTATACCCCTATGCCATGCACAACGTTGATTGGGATAATACCTTAATTAGAGAGTATGCGTGAAAGTCTCTTGGGAACCACTTCCACTGGATTTGTTTCGTTTAAGTGCGATAAAAGAATACCAGAAGCGGATTTGGAGCCATTTAGAATCCTTAACCCCTCCCTTATAGTTTAACTCTTAAATAGATAAATTATAATTGAACTTCGCTATTAAAGGCTTCTGAGTCGGTCAATTCAATTTTCTCAGACACTGGCTGTGTCTCGCGTCATTTGACTACCGCCTTTTTATCCCGCCTGCTATCAAATTAGATTACTCCTTCCCTACTATAGTTAAGAGACAGTAAAGATGGGGTCATCTAATTAGGCAGATGATCTGAATCACAGACAAGAGTCATGAAAGCAAATGTGCTGAGCGAGTTTCATGTTCCGTTTGTTTAGTTTTAGTCCGCTCAGAACGGTATTCCTTACTTTTCGGTAATGAAATATTATGTTAATATTGTTATAAATTATTGTAATAATAACATTTAACACTTCTATATTTTGTAATTAATAATTTAAAATATTTTCCTATTTGGTTTAAATTTTAAAAAAACTCTTAAAGCTTTTATAAATATAAATTTTATTCAACATTGTCAAACATCATAAATAGTACTGATGGTACCAGGTAATCTTAAAACCCTGAAGGCTATGATGTTAAAGATTGACAATTTCATTCCAACTGTTTGAGAGAGTGCAGATGGGGAGGAAGACAGTCATTTACTGCCCCGAAAAGAATGCTAGTTTGACTGATCAGTCATTGTAGGGCTGGACGATCCTTATTCCGCAGTCGACAACAACAAATCCTGTCGATACTGCTACGTTCAGTGCTGGCGGGGTGGTCAGCTGTATGCAAGAAGAAGAAGTAAAATTATCATGACCATGTTCGCTATTGACATTGCTGTCAAGCCTAAAGTTTGTAAGTGGCATGTAGTTAATTGTAAATACAATAGTACCGAAGAATATATACATTTAAAAAAACTGATAATAAATTTCCTGTTAATAATCATTATGGAAATATTTAAATACGTTTAAGATTGAATATGTATTCAGAAAAGCAGACGATTCCCCCGCCCCCCCCAGTATACAAATGACACCAACAAACGAAAAACTCTTACTTTCTACCATAAAACGTTATTGTTTGCATTTAATTGAAAGAATAATATTTGAAAACGATAGCTATTTTCTACAAATATATTTAAAAGGCAGAAATAAACTCATTCTTGCCGGCTAATACAAACTTTTGGCAAATGCTGAAAACTTCAAAAGTTTTTAATAATATAAACTTTGTAACAAGCCTATATTTGTATATTATTTTATAATATTTGTATTTTGAAATTATTTATATTTCAATAAATATTAAACTACTCGATAACAATATAAAAATTACCTATGATTTTTTCAATATTTCATTTTATTTCAATATAAAAGTATAGAGAAAGTATTGTGGTTGTCAAAATATTGAAACTCGTGGTTTTCATTAAACTCTTCATTTCAGACATTGAGTCCTAAAAACATTTTTGGCGTTATGGTTGTCTGTCTGTCGATACTGCTACATTCAGTGTGGTCGGCTGTATGCAAGAAGGTACAACCCTGCCCATAGAAATTACACCCCGTCATCTATGTGAGGAGCCAGATCCCCCACCTTTACTGTATCCCCCAGGTTGCCGAGATCCAACCACCAAGCCAGAAGCTTATCATCAATTTTCTCTTATATTTAATCCCCCCCCGGGGATTTAAATATAAGAGAAAAATGACACATTATTTTTAACTACAGCCCTTAAATATTTTTGATAAGAGAAAATCACTATAAATACAGAAATTTTAAAAACTACATGAGAATTTACAAACTTACTTACTGTTTTATTGCTTACTACAATATAATAAAAATTATGCATAAAACGAAAATAAAAGGAAATCAAGTAAAAGAGAGTTGGATTTGGAAATGTAGGTTTTAAAGTGATTACAAAATTTTTCAGTAAAAATAATCTTAAAATGCGTTTCCGACTGAATTATATTCTTCGTTATCGTCCTTTGTGGAGAACACTTTTTCAGAAATGGTGAATATTAAAATGAAATTTCCCCCAAATTTGATTTTAATTCCTTTCAGAAATTTTTTTGGATATTAGAATGAAATTTTTCCAAATTTTCATTTTAACTCTTTTCAGATATTTTTGGGGGGATATTAAAAGGAAATTTTTCCAATATCTTTTACTTCTAAAGATATGAATTTACAATTCATATTCAATTATTTTATCACTTTTTAAAGAAAAAAAAATTCGATAATTTTTAATAAAAGTTGAGAGTTTTCTTACAAAATTGGGAATAATTCCAAAATTAAAGTTCTTGGGAATCATAGTTCATAATACATCTGAATATTTTAGTTATATATACAGTAAAAGCTCCTTATTCGCGCTTCCTTCATTCGCGTTTTCACTATTCGCGGTTCAAAAAAATGCGACCCAGTTCCTATATTCGCGTCTAGAAATTTCTTTATTCGCGGATCTAATAAGTACATACATAACAATAATAGGATTCCAAACCTTTGCAATAAAAGGATTCCAATAGGTATCCAACCCAATATCCATTGTAAATGCCGTCAAATGGGCTAATAAAAAAAAGTAAAATAGATTTTATTACAACTTTGCCTAAAATATGTTGTTAAATGGTATCACCGAGGACTTTGACATAAGCCGCCTTCGCTGCGATCGGTGTTTTTGAGAATGTAAACAAACAGAATGAAAGCAACCTTATAACTCAATGAGTAAAGTATATTTGTAAAATTAACGACTAAGAAATAAGGTCGAACTAACGATTAAGAAATGAAAATTGACTCACCTCATTCCGAAGATTAATTTGAATCTGACGCAAAAAAAGGCAGATCTCTAAGACTATTTTAATCATTTTAATGTAACGATTAAAGACCGGAGCAAATTATACGAATACAGAATGGACAACTCAATTGAATACAATAACCCACCGAAAACATGAATACGAAAAATGAATAGACGGGAAATAATAATGATAATAATGAAAAACTAAATCTTTGACTGCAAACATATCCGAAAACGCGAATAGAATAGGACGAGATGGGTTCGAACAGATAAAATCAAGTGACAATCAAGAATTACTTGAATCGCAAGATGATTTGACTGACTGAAACCGACATGGAGGAATATTTCTTACAATTTAAGCATATTCTTTATTTTACTAGGAGGTTGCTGCTTTGCTTCATCTTATTATTCCTTCCTCCCTTTTACAAAACTCCTCTACAGCGTTTTACTGTGACACAGAATGCAGCTCCATCAGCTTATTGGTAGTTCTAGATATAATCTTTCATCAGTTTATTGATGTCTTTCATATCTTGGAAAATAAAATCTTGTCGATGAAAGTTCCAGTGACACTTGTTCAAACTTCTCGGAGTTTCCACAAATCTATCAAGACGAAATGTCTTCTTTGTAAATATAGAAGTTATCTTCAACCACGCACACAGCACAGACTTCTACAAGCCAACTCATCATAGTGTCTTATAGCCATTCGTTCTGCGAAACATCACTTGTTAAACGAGTCACTTTTTATATTTTGTTTTTCTCGTTGTACTAATAGCTTGTTATGCGAGGTTCTCATTAAACAAAATATGATTGTGTGGCAGTTGCATAACTCTTATCTTCTCTTTTGGATATAGATGGCGATGCCTGATAGGCTACCCCATATGCCATCCCATAATGCATTGCGAGTGTAATCAGAATGAGATGTGATACGGTACTGTTACGCTGCGCGGGCGAATGTCTTGTGTTGTCTTTGTTCAGTGTGTGAATGTGGTTATTAAAGAAATGTCTTGAAAACATAAGTCCTGTTGCTTCCTGCACAGATCATAATAATCTGCATTCCATCACAACTGTATCTTATCTGAATTTGGTTTTACAAATGATATCGGGCTATTTTTCCCAGCATTTCGAGTATGCACTGCTTCATTTAACATTTAACACCACATCACACCTCCGTTTCTAGAGCTCATGTGGCTCCTTTCCGGTTTGGTATAGATGTAGGTGGACTTTATTAACAAAAAAAAAAATTACACAACAATGAATTTGAAAGATACAGAAAAATGATTAAATACATGAAACTACAACATAGCAAGTGATGATAAATGCTAGACTGAACTTCTTGAGTACAAGAAACTGGACGAATGAGCATAGTAATATACAGTATTAATGCACAAAAGACTTTAAAATATTGAGAGGGGGATGAAAAACAAGTTATGGATAAAGTACGAGCTGTATTAAATGGTGTCCTAAGAGATAGTAGAGTTACTCTAATCGAAGCAGCTCTTCCTGATCTATTAGGAATCTAATCATGTTTATGGTTCTACTTTTGGAAGAAGGATTATTATGGACTCTTTGGTACCACAGACTTTCTAGCGATGATGAGGGTTTTCTGAAGTGCCATGAAAGAGTAAAAGGGTAAGATGTCGCACTACTTCATTACAAACATCTCAAAAGGAATGCGACATATAACAACAAATTTATAAATGAGGCTTTTGTATCATACGATTTGAAATAAGAACCATGCCAGAAGATTTATTTGACTTTAGAGTGTTATGAAGCTATAGTGTCTTGAAGTTTGAATAACTTGCGTATTCAGAGTATATGGAGTTTCCAAGTATACTTCCACCTTGACGTTTAATGCTCAGAGCCATATCAAACTTAGTGCCCTTTTCAAAATGATTTTTAATATCCTTTGGTATCTCGTCGCTGATTTTACAAACCAGTTTCCTCAAAACATTTTTAAAAGAAGCTGAGATTATATTTTTCAAAATTCTCTGCAGAATGGATAACGCGATCATCAGTGCAACAGACTCAATTGAAATATTGCTGATTAAATTAGAACGTTTTTTCCCCAAATTTAGATTAATTTAAATTTAGCTTTTAATTTTACCAAAGAAGAGAAGGAAAGAAACTGGATTTTTGGTTCTAAAAAGAAAAGTTTTAAAATCAATAGAAAAAAGAGGATTTATGCCAAGATACCAAAAATAAAGCATTCTTTTATTTGAAGGAAACGTTGATCGAGAATCTTAATATAAATATTTAAAAAATGCCTCTCTGCAAGCTGAGAGGCAAAGGTAGATTCCTTTACATCTTAGTTACTATTTCCAAATTCTTTTCAATCCTGAGACAAAACCACGCGGAAATGATATTCCTGAAACAATCTCGAATATCGTCCAATAAACCCTACCGCATTCAAGCATAAAATTATGGTCATTGGATGATTATGTTGTATCCGAGTTTCCACGGAAAGGCGATGCAGTAGCTTCTGAGGGTAAAGACTCCTGAGCATACGAAGGCAGAAGTCTGACTTCTAGTTCAAATGAAGATGTCACACACAAGCATTCGCTTGAACATTTCCTTTTTTCAGGAGGATTCATTCACACATCTCACTGATGGAACACAAGGGAAGAACTACCAGGACTCGAACCCGGGCAGCCCAGATAACAGGGAAGACGCGCTACCTCTAAGCCAGCACGCAGAGATAGCGGGACACCCCCGACCGGCCAACTTTTGAGTCTTAGGCTCAGTAAAACCGGAGGGCCCAAAGCCAGCACGCAGGCGGCAAATGAGCTTTCACCAACAATAAACAACCAGAAAGTCACTGTTTTCCTGTTACATCAACAGTTATAATTGCAGGGGCATGAAGAGGTGTTGTGTGTTACATAAACATGTTATCTTGTCTGCTTTTATCAAAAATTTTGTGTGCTCCCTCTTCCGTCCTGTCTTTAAGGGCCGCGGTGGCTTGGTGGTAAGGTCTCGGCTTAGGAATCGGAGGGTTTCAGGTCCGAAACTCCATTCTACCGAAGAACCCTCGTCTCTTGCACGTTAAATCTGTCAGCCCAAACGTCTTACCGTTGATGTGGTGTGGAGAGGGGGGTACCTGTTCAGGTGTCGTCCTTGTCATCTGACCATGGTCCAAAATGACGGGGTCTGTCCCAAAATATCCCTAGTGTTGCTTTAAACGGGACGTTAATATAACTTAACTAAACTAAACTTCCCTCCTGTCTTTACCTGGGACATTCTATAACCCTCGATAGGTCTCCCGCCCTCTCGAAACCGGTAGGAGTACTGTGTTCATGGTTTTATCTCTGGCTTACTAGTACATAGTTTTCTTCAAGTAAGTAACCAATAGGTTAATTTTGTGCCCAAGAATTTAAGTTCAGTAACAACAAGCAAAAAATGGAATTGAAAAACGTGGTGTGTACTACAAGATACATACTGATATCAATTATCTTATTGAAATCGCAGGTTTACCAAGATATTTTGAAGAGAAATTATGTGTTCAAGGAAATTAGAAAATACTTTTGAATAAAATTACGCTTACGCAGGCTCATAAAATGATTCCTTGTACGAAAATTTTCAATACAGTATAATCCCTAGTATCCGGTTCGCGACTATTCAGCAGCCATATTATCCGACCAAGTTTTCTTTTAACGTAATTATGATTGTAAAATTTTTACAAAGAGCTACGATTGTAATCACAAGACAATGTAATTAATTTCATTGATTTAAGTCATTTCGTTAAAGAATTGTTTCTTATTTACACGCATGAAGAAGTATGGACTGACAAATGGTCAACCGCTGGACAGATTTGGTTCAAAATTTGATACGAATTTCTACTTAAGATCCCAAACCTGTGCCGAATTTATTTACATAGTTCTTTGCAATATGTAATTTTTGTGATCATTTGGGCTCAAATAGTCAAACAGACAGACTTCCTCTAAATGTATATTGTTCAACATTTGATAGAAATCTACACATTTGGTGAAAGAACCATATATGAAATTTCACTTATCTACCTCAAGGTGCTTTTGTATCTTTGTTACAAATAGACAACCATAACGCCAAAAATATGTTTTTAGGACTCAATGTCTGAAACGAAGAGTTTAATGAAAACCACGTTTCAATATTTTGACAACTACTATACTTTCTCTATACTTTTATATTGAAGTAAAATGAAATACTGAAACAATCATAGGTGATGTTTATCTTGCTATCGAGTAGTTTAATATTTATTGAAATATAATATTTGTACTTTGAAATTATTTATAAAATGATATACAAATATAGGCTTGTTACAAAGTTTATATTATTAAAAACTTTTGAAGTTTTCAGCATTTGCCAAAAGTTTGTATTAGCCGGCAAGAATGAGTTTATTTCTGCCTTTTAAATATATTTGTAGAAACTAGCTATCGTTTTCAAATATTATTCTTTCAATTAAATGCAAACAATAACGTTTTATGGTAGAAAGTAGGAATTTTTCGTTTGTTATTTATATAGTGGAGGGGGGAAAATCGTCTGTTTTTCTGAATGGATATTCAATCTTATGCGTATTTAAATATTTCCGTAATGATTATTAACAGGAATAAAAGAAAATTTATTAAAGGTTTTAAAAATATATATATTCTTCGGTACTATTTTATTTACAATTAACTATAAGTCACTTACAAACTTTAGGCTTAACAGCAATGTCAACAGCGAACATCATCATGATAATTTTGCTGTTCTTTTTTTTTGGCGATTAATTTCTATTAGTAAGCTAATAAAAATGCCCACACTTGGGTCAAAGCCATAAAGAATGCCTTTTATTGTTGCAATATTTTTTATGCAGTATAATCTTAGTAATGCGTTAGGAATTAAATCAAAGGATCATCAAATTTACAAAAGCTCCGGAATAACAAAAATAAGATCATAATCATCATTTAAATAAAACCATTTTTTTTTTTAAATTATAAAGAATAAAAAACATGCAGCTTCTGGAATTTTTTTTAAACCTGATCATTTTTTATAATGTTGCAATTAAGTTTTTCTTTTCCTCATTTTTATTTAATGCGCATCATTCAAGCGTTTTCTCTTTACTCCACGTGTATTTAAACAACTTCAAACTATAAAAATGGAAGCAAATTGAAAGTTTTATTTCATTTTTGTTTTCAGAATTGGCAAACACAGATTATTGAGGTTAGACACAATCAAAATTAGGGTTTGAAAATCGCATTTTAGCCCCTAATTTCTGACATATTGCAGTTAACGGAAAAGATTAAATACAAAAGTAAATGCCGGTGCTAATTTGGCTTATTAGATTGATTTTTTATCTTTAATATTAAGAAAGTAATGAAAAGCAAAATGAAAATTTTAACCTCCACCATTTTCACCCCATTTCAGCTAGATGGCCCATTTATAAACTCCCACGATTTTTCTGTTTCTTACAACATATACCAAGCCAGTTTATATAATATATGAGAACCTCTGTTGTAGGTAGTCTTCCTATAGGAATCTACCTGAAAGTCATTATGGTTATGTATATACGCATGTTCCACATCTCTCCTAAACGATTCAGCAGATTTCTATCACACTTTGTATACTTACTCGTTAAAACAAGAATGAGAATACTGTCCTTTTCAATGCGTAGAAGTTGATTAAATTAATTATAAATTACCCGAAATTTTACCGTTACACCGCAGAAACTCCGGAGCAAGCAATCTTAAGGCCTTATCACACGGCAAAATATCTTCGGCACTTTCCGTCAGCAAACGACAAGGAAAGTGACGCCACTTGTGTGACGTCACTTCAAACTTTCACATGATTGGTTAAATTTCGTTTGCGGACAATATTTCGACAGCATTTTTGAGCTGGTTTGAAAGAGTTGTCGATTATGAAACTTGCTTGATCGATTTTCGAGGGTAGAAACGGAAAAGTGCTGGCGAAATTTTCCCGTGTGATAAGGCCTTTATAATAAATATGTTAATGCCTTCTTAAATTTTACCATTTCAATGATATAAATTTTATTTTTCCGCAGTATTTCCGTCATTTGTCATTAATTTTTTTTAAATTGTATTAAAATTAATAGTAACTTTGAATTATTTTAGTTTTATTTTCATATGTATTTTCTTGATACGGTTTAATATATTTCAAAGCATCGGTTTAAAAATACCTAAAAGTTAAGAATAAGTGAATCAGTACAATAAATGCGGCAATGAATCTAAAGACATTGCGAGCAAATGGAAAAGAAGAATTCACAGAAATTTCGGTGGAAATTAATCCCCACAAAATCCACACCATCATAAAATTTCAGACTTTTATATATTCAACCATTCCAGTCACATTCTTTGCGATTTTTAACAAAATTTAGATAATTCAACGCAAATGATTTTAAAAAAAATTGTAAAAAGGCATTTCTTTGCTAAACAGTGTTAAGACTGAACTAAACCATCACAAGTATCCTCTAAAATTTATTTTTTATTTCTCTATATATGTCTTAAAAAATTTGTTTTTCTAAACATTTCATATAAAAGAAGTTTCTGTATAAACAAAAGAACATATAAAAAGATTTTAACTCCGAACAATGCCGGGTCTATCAGCTAGTTGATACTAATTATTCAAGAGTTCTTTCAAAATATTCGCTTGCACCTATTTTCAAATAGAAAATTGCTTTATTCACTTTGTGATTTTTTTCACAGAATTGCCATTACCAATCAACACTCATCAGCAGGCAATTGCCAAAGAAGTAGAAATAATGTTCGCGACCCGTCGATTGAGATTGCTTTACTGGAACACAATTTACTGGAGAGCAGTCTTTGTTGAACAATATAAATCTTTTTCTGATTTCTAAAGATATTATACAGGTAGTGGAAGCTTTGTAAGCCAGATAACATCAAGACTGAGGGGTCACTTTTGTCTTGTAGTCATGTTAGCTGACTACTAACCCAAAGGTTGCGAGATCGATCCTGGCTTATAGTCATATCGAAACATTCGTAAAATAGGATGATGAAAATAAATAAATATGCAGCTTACATGTAGCTGTAGTGGCGCGCTCGACCCGAAGCAAAAATAAAAATAGCGCTAAATAATCAGCCAATAAATAAAAAATGGTGATAAATAATCAGTCAATAAATAAAAAATGGTGATGAATAATCAGTCAATAAATAAAAAATGGTGATAAATAATCAGTCAATAAATAAAAAATGGTGATAAATAATTAGTCAATAAATAAAAAATGGCGATAAATAATCAGTCAATAAATAAAAAATGGTGATAAATAATTAGTCAATAAATAAAAAATGGTGATAAATAATCAGTTAATAAATAAAAAATGAAGCTGATAAATAATCAGCCAATAGCAACAACAAAAAAAATGGGTAAAAACTCAACAGCCAGTAAGATCATCACTAAATGGCAACAAGATATCGTTCGTCTCACCTCTCACAGGAGGGGCAGTATCGCAGAGGAAACTTTATAAGTCAGATAAAAACCGAAAGTAGAAAACCGAAACCGAAGATAGCGAGTTCGAGCCTAGCTACCGCAATAGATGCTTCTTTGTGTGACTTTGTAGCGTCCTCTATGTTTTTCTCTTTTTTTTTAATATCTGTATATTTAAATTTTTGTAAGATGGTTTATTTTATTGTTTTGATTTTTAAAAAATCAGTTCTACTCTTTTCTTTAAGTCACCGTGTCATCCAATTTTGTAAATTTAAAGAGCTAAAACTTTATTACTGGAGAAACACATAAAATATCCAATTCAGCTTCTCTGCAAGTTATATTGAACTGTTTTGACTCGTGCAAGTGTGAATTTTTGGCCAACTCAAATGGGTAATCACTTGCAAACAACTTTGTCCTAGATATATTGGAATACAACGTAATAAAAATCATCCATGTTTTTATCACCTGGTATTTTAGTATGATTTTTTAAAGCTTTATTCTTTCCTTTTTTTCTGTTTAAAAATGAAAAATTTTTAAACATATCATTGACTAATTGGAAAAAATTATATTTACTGTATTAATCAGCAATTTTTTAAAATTTATGTCGAAAATGTAATTATTTCATGCGATCGAAATTTAGATGACATTTCATTTGCAGAATTTGGCAACATATCTCTTTATTTGCAGAAAAATGATTTATTTTAAAATAATTTATTATGCCAGGATCAATTGATCATGCAGAGGTATATAATTTTTTTTTATAAATTTCAACAAACGATAAAATAGTAATTTTTTTTTTTTTTTTTTTTTTTTTTTTTTTGCATTTTAATGGCATAGAATGATTCTCTGTATAGTTAAACAATCATAAATATAATTATCTCTATGATTTTATTATTTATCATCATTCACTTTTTCATAACTAAATCGTAAAAGGTAAAATCCTATTTTAGCCCACCTCTGGCGACTTTTTCAAAATCTCGCCAATTTTTCAAAATCACGCCAAATTGAAAGTATTTGAAAGTAATCGAAAGTACCAATAAGATTAAATAGTTTTCTAACGGAGTTTAAATCAACCAATGAGTTTCCGTAGGGTTGCCGCATTTCTCTTCAGATGTTGTCAGGGTTGCCATTTTAAAATCATTATCGCTGATAATTTGGCGAGTTTTTAAATTGGCGTCAGAGGTGGGCTAAAATAGGATCGACCCATCGTAAAATGTAGGGAAGTATTAAAGATATTAATGCTGTCTCAGATTAAGGAAGACCTTTAATAGCTAATATAGACTTCGAAAATAGATCAAATGTAACTATCACTAACATATTTTTTTAAAAAATTCATAATAGATTTTTACCAAAATTATATGAGACATTTAATCATATTAGGTACAACTTTGATATACACCCCCAAAAATTACGCGCCAAATCTGGCACTCCCTACGGACTATTTAGGGTTGCTGTTTCTTATTTTGGTGTTGCCAATTAGGTTTTTTCAGCTTTCCGGTTTTATAAATTGTGTATAATCTGTTATTAAATGACATTTATTTGTATTTTTTATGTATTCATTGTATTATTTATTCATTTTTTATGTATTTATTGTATTATCTTGGCGTGAAAAAAGAGGCGTCAAAAACAAATACTTTGCTTGGCGTGAAAAAAAGTCGCCAAATTTCCGATTTGGGGGTGTATATTAAAGTAGTTCCTCATATTATGAGGTTTTAAATTGTTAAAATAATTTTCATTGGTAAAATCCTATTTTAGTCCACCTCTGGCGACTTTTTCAAAATCTCGCCAAATCGAAAGTATTTGATTAGTGGGTGGGTATTAGACTTCGCAGCGATCGGACGTACAAAATAAGCGCTTCGTAGGGTTACCGCATTTCTCTTCAGAGTTGCCATTTTGGAATCATTATCGCTGATTATTTGCCGAGATTTTGGAAAAGTCACAAAGGTGGGCTAAAATAAGATCAACCCTTTTCATTAATTAAAATGTATGCAAAAAAAAAAAA
>JAPMOQ010053173.1:477630-588545 GCA_026543055.1 Argiope trifasciata | reverse complement strand
ATCAGAAATTTCTATAGATCACACTTCCTTGAAACTTCAAATCCATATCTAATTAAAATGATGGATTTTGGGTCCTAAAAGCAAATGAACTCACAATGATGGAGGAACTGCAAAGTGATGACATTTTAAGAATTGGTGGTCACTGATTTGTACATTCCATAGGGAGCAACCATCTCTGAACACTCCAATCATTACCTCTATTATTTCCCACGATTCTTCTGTACAATAAGGTCAAAACAATGAGAGTGTTAACAACTGGAAATAAAGGCTAACACTTTTTTTTTATTGTTATCTTGTGTTTCAGACTATCAACTTTCTAAAGAGAGAAATAATTGCAGAAGACAGATGCAGTTAAAAAATTATCATTGAATGCATTTTTTTTTTTTGCATAAATGTGAATTTTTCTAAAATTGAAGGAAAATACTGTTATAGATAGGTGCATGATTATAAATAATATCATTATACATGTTTTACAACACATTTTAAATATATTATTAGTAAATAAAGATTTTAAAAACACAGTACATGTAAAAACATTTAATATTTTACATATTTTTATAAGGACTTTCTTTGAGTAAGCCCTATTAAGCTTATTTTGCATTTAACTCCCTAAAAACCTTTTTAAATTGGTCTAATTTCTTGACAACATTTTAACATTTTCAGTATTTTATTCTTTTGTAGGCAGATACCTATTTCTTATTTTTTGAATTTACTATCTCTTATTTAAAAAAATTAACAAAAAGATTAATATTTTATTCATTGAGCACATGATATTTAATTCATTTAACATGATGATAACATAATATGTTTTTATACACATACTTTTCGTACAAAAAAAACATGTTTGTTAAATTTAAAATTAATTTCATATTAATATAATTGAAAAATAATATAATATAGTAATAAAATCTAACAGTTTAGGCTAGGAAATACAGCTAGCATAAGATGATTTGAACCCAATGCTTTTTTAGTTAAAAGAACTTTACATTCAGAATTGAATACATTTTTATTTCCTGTCTTTTAAAAGGACAAATCTTTTACAAATGTGTGATCATTTTAATTTTAAATACATTTTCTGTTTGTATAGATTTATGTAAATAGTTTTTGTTGTCATTCTTTCTCTCTTAATTCACAAAAGTTTTGTCTCAATTATGTCTTAGTATTTCTCTTGGCATTTTCTCTTTATTATAATTTAATGTTTAAAGTATTATCCACTGCAACATTTTCAATGTAAATGTCATAAATATTCCTATGTCTTCCTAAATTATTAATATTTGTTTCACATGTGTGTTGTTTTACTTTTAATTTTTTAAGTACGTAAAAAGAAAAGCCCCCTTTTTTTTCTTTAAATCCTAAACAAAGAATAAGTTTTTATGACCATTCTGAAAAACGAAATGAATGTATCAGATTCAATGTAAATGTCATAAATAATAATAATAATTATTATATTAATTAAAATTATTATTATATTAATCAAGAATTATTATTATATTAATCAAGAATTATTATTATTATTATATTAATCAAAAAATTAATTTTGTTATTTTCTGAAAAAAAAAAGCAGTAATCAACATATAGTATAAAATTTGATGAAAACATTATACAAGATATAGGATAGCCCAAAATTCCAATAAAAACTTTAAAAAAAAAAAACCCTTAGAAAATGAAATTTATATAATTAATTGCATAAAAAGAGAATTTCAAATTTAAAAAAAAAACTCATACATTTGTTAAAGCTAAGTACATAGCAGTTCTTCCTCCCATACTATGGCCAATAATCACAGCTTCTGGAATGGATTGCATACTCATGAAATATTTAACATCTTCAGCCATCAGAGGATAGTCAAAATCATCTTCATGAGGACTGTCACCATGATTTCTGGCATCCAATGCATAAACCTTCAAAGAATTAGAGAGGATATGAAAAACAAAAGTATATGAAAAATGAAAGAAACAGACATTTCATTTCATAATTTTTTAAAATGGTGAAATTGCACAAGAAATGTTTTTTGAAATTTTTAAACTATATAATTTTATTCTTTAGTTGTGAAGCAAAATATCAATGATTCTATCATGCTGAATAATTATTTCTGCCTTTTTTTCAAACAAGGTATATAAATTTGACATACAATATAACACAGTTTTGAAGAGTATGGTAGGAATATACTAAAAATTCTTGATAATCTAGAATATTTAAGTTCATTAGAAATACCGACCATGTTTGATTTCAATCAAATATCTTACATATGGCTTGTTCAAAATTCACCCCACAAATTTTCCCAAGCACAATTTTATAACAAAAATCAGACATTTTAATGGCCTTAGGTCAAATCTGGTCATTGTTGTTGCTCATCCTCAAAAGATCTGACATATGTCAAATCAGATCCAATAGGTTGTTGACTAAATCTATAATAATAAGAGGATTGGATGTTAAGTCTCCCTTAGAAAGTCTGATGTAACCCAGGATGTTTAAAATTGTTTCCGAAAGCATAACATCAAGCCCAATATTAATTGCAAATTACTCACTCCTGAAGACAGAGCAAGAGTAGGGTTTACATTGCTTTATTGTAATCTCAAGGAAGGGGGTGGGGCTATTATAAATACCACAGCCAATACAATGTTCCGTATGACTAACATCAGTATAGACCTGAAATGCAATTTTGGAAATGTGACATTTTGTTGTTCATTGTGTATATGAGCAACCTGCTCGAGTCAAGTCCTATAATATCATAGTGCAATAAAATAATAATAAATAATTATCTCTATAAAAAGTCTTCTAACTTTTGTGGTATTGCTTAACTTCACTTTAAATTTTTTTCAATTGTAAAATAGTATTAAAATCTGTTTTTTGAATTATTAATTTCAGAAGTTATTTGAAAAATACCAAAATCTCAAATTTTCAAGAAATATATATATACTTAAATTCACTCTGGAAAGCATCTTTTTACTTCTTGTCCCCCGAAGTATGCCAAGGTTGATAATTCTAGGCTAAACAATCTGCTTCAAAGAGTAGATATACACACAGAGAAGACATTTGTCTTTAGTGACCATTGATCCACTATATATCCAGACATTAAAAGTGCTTTATTTTAATTATTATACATAGGTTCTATTCATTGTGCATATGAATTTTTCTAATAGAATGCCAAGACATCTTGGCATGATGACATCTTAATAGTACTATAAATATGCAGCAATTTATCTTATAACTTTCATTACATATAACTTATAAAAATATAATTTTTTTTTTACTTTCAATAATGAAAAAGAAAATAACACAATCAAATATTTAATTAAAAAATGAAAAGAATTTGAATTTCAGGGCAACACTGTCATTTGCTTTTGAAAAATATGCAGAAAATAAGCAAATTTTTTAAATAAATAAAAATATCCAGCTTTTAAATTAGCATAAGTAAAAAAAGTTTTTTAAATTGTAAATGGCATCAAATTTATTTTTGAAGAATAATATTTTCCAGAGATATTCCAGAAAACATTAAAATTTGGATTAGTTTTTAATTAATTAAAATTCTAATATAAGTTTTTAAAAATCTCTCTAAAATGCACATTTCCACCCAACAAAGTATATATATACTATGTTCAGCAGCTGAAGGTCAAACAGTCTGACCTGTACAGTCATAGGGTAACATAACATACACACTTATTTTTATATTGAAAGAAATAAAGGTTACTAATTTTAGACCATACTTACTCTTTATTAGTTTAAAATGAATTATAAACCAATTTACTTGTACACATTGAGGATTCGAATGAGCCCAAAATAGCAAGAAGGTGATTAAAAATTAATCAATCCTGCTTTATGCAATGATGTGTCCACACACACACACAAACATATTGTTTAAATGCAATTAAACATTAATTCTTAATTGTTTAATCATTAATTACCAATATAAAATTTTAAAAACATAAAAAATTTGTCTTGAAAGTCTTTTAAAAATGTATAGTGAAAATAATAATAACAGCAAAGTTGTTAAATATTTATATATATAAATTAAATTCATTTTATGTACAGAATGTCAAGAACATTTATTTCATCAACAACTTAAAAAATAAGACAATAACTTTCTATTTCTGTTTTACAAAGAAATCTTTCCATATTGTAAAATTAACAAATACTTTTCTTTTTGATTTCACAGCTATAGCTTTTCCCAAGCCTCTCCAATTCTGCTTAGATCCCAATAAACCATGCAAAATAATCACAGGTATTTTTGATACAGCTTGAGCTTCAGGTTGGAATACCCAATAAGACAGGACAGATGGACCTGGTCTGAAATAGATTATTAATTACCGAAAACATAATAAGTATAATTGCTGAAAATATTATAAGAATATGCATGATTAATATATATATGCAATGATATTTTAAAATCTAACTTAAACTTAATTAATTTCCTAACTTCCAATTTAATTTCACTTATATTAATATCATTCTAAATTATTATTTTTTTTCTGTTCCCATACTACTTTTTTTATTTAATTAATTCAATCTGTGTTCTAAAATTGCAAAATCAGCTGAAAGCCAACAAATTCCTACATTTCAAGGAAAGGTGTAAAATATTGTTGACTTAAACAAATTCTTTTGAAAGATGCCTAAGATTCCCATAATAAGTTTTGGAAATCCCTATTAAAAACTCACAGTATGTATTCACAGGGATAAAATTTTCACCAGCTCTTCATTTCCTTTTATGTCATTCTGTATTGTGCATGTTGCTCCTGCTTGTAAAAAAATAGGCCTCCCAGGGTAAAATTGAAACAAAGTTAAAAATTCAAAGTGGAAAAAGTCTGACTTAGGTCACAACCCTGCTTCAAAAATTGTTTACCCACACACATATATATACCATTATAAATTCTTAAAAAATTATTTCCTAATCATTTGAGCATCAGATATGACTGAATTTCTAAGCTTGATGCTTAAATTTTTTTCCTACAGAAAAAAAAAGTTTTAGTAAATTCTTTTTAAAAAATATATAAATTTAGAATATTTTTTCATGCTCTCTCTTTCTTGCTTAATGCTTTTCTATCTGATTTGCAACACCATGCTTTTAAAAAAATATATCCCTTAACAATTAAAAAAGAAATTACCTATGCACACTATACTGTTTACACAGACACACAATGCAAAATAATTAAGAGATGGTTCTTGATTTTATACCAGTATGTTCCTTTATTAGACTCTGATAAACTATATTCCTCTTTACATAGAATCAAGAAAAAATGCAGCAAGCTTACATAAAATATTTATTGAGATGGCATGAAACAATTTTCGATTTTCTAGAAAATGCAAATTTATTATTTAAAACTCTGATTTTGGTTTTAACAATTAAAATCATTATGATTTACAGAACTGTGGAACTTTTTGTTGACAGTTATAAACATTCAGAGGGTTATATATCAGCAAAAATATGTTTATTATTTCAAACATCCCAGTTGGAGTTAATCATGTTTCATAAAAAATCTCAGTCATTGTAATGTATTAATATGGTTCTAAAATTATCAGGAAATTATCTGATCCCCCCCCCCAAATTAGTTTAGGAACCCAGGAAATTAGTTAGTTATTACAGCTCTCCAACATAATTGACATTATGCTGCTCAGGCTCTAAATCCTACTCTAAAAACTATTGTGAAACCATTTCAACTAATCTGCTACTATCTAATCAATATTTCAGGATCCTAATTAAAAAATTCATTAGAATATTATAAATGCATCAATATATATTTTCTTGATAGCTAAAACGACTTCTATTAAGAAGTCATTCAGAACTTTTAAAAAGGAGAAGAATAATCTAAACTTTCAAAAATATGAACATTAAAGTAAAGGATTGAACAAAAAATATTTGGAAACATAGACATAAAAGTTTACTAAGTTCTAAATTGAGGCCAGTTTTAAATTCGTTAATGCAGCAGTTTAAATGCATTTTGTTATATATATGAAAACTTAAAAAAATTATTATTAATGAAATTAATTTACCTATAAACGTCTTCTGAAGTTGAAAACTTTCTTTCATTGCATACAATTAATTTAGGTGAAATCATCCTACATGACAAGCAAGATGAAAATAATTTTTCATTTCTAAACAACTTGATTAAATTTCTATACATATTAATAAATTTAAAAAATCAATTAACTAATTTTTTAATAACTGTTTCCTAAATAATTTTCAACAATACACTATTTTTATCTAGTATAAGTTTTTTATGAATTTATTTCTTACGCGAATTTTAAATTATAAAAATTTATCAATCTAAGCAGAAATCGAAAGACCGAAGAGCAAAATCCAAATACTCTGTTTTGTTTTGAAATACACAGCAACAGTTGCAGTCATTAAGAAGTTGATAAAACTTTTACTGATTGATGTTTCTTTTATTTCTTTCATAGTGTAGATCCTCAGAATAAATTATTAAATTATAGGAAATCAAGCATTTTCATACTATATATACAATACACTTTTTGAAATTTAAATCAGAAATAAAATCAAAAAGCGATTATTTTAATCGGAAAGCCAACTAGAGCGAAGCATGAATCATACACGCCCCCCCTTCCGCTTGTCATATTTGTGGTTGTGAAGTACTTGAATGAGTGTGTGAACAATTTAAATGTTATATTGAGTTCAAAATGGCCCGGGAGTACGATCATCTCTTCAAACTTTTAATAATTGGTGATAGTGGTAAGTAAAAACATCATTTGTTCTTTAAAAATTCCATAAAAAAAATTTCAGGATAGTGCAAATCCATATTGTAAACAATAAGGGAAAGTTGCTTGTATAGAATTGTAATGGTGTTAAAAGAGGTTATTATACTTATGCTATGTTTCATTTTACAAACGAAAACAGTAAAAGCATTATTATATTTTGAATAAAAGTATTAACTCTTTTGTTGTCTTTATAGGTGTCGGAAAAAGTAGTCTATTACTGAGGTTCGCCGATAACACATTTTCAGGTGAAGATCGGTATAGTTTTTAATACCTGATTTTTTTAAATATTAATTTTTGTATGTGCAATTGTTGTACAACAAAATTAGTCATTAATCATTTTATCAATCTATTTTAGGTAACTACATAACCACCATTGGTGTAGATTTCAAAATTCGAACCTTAGAAATTGACGGAGAGAAAGTTAAACTTCAAATATGGGACACTGCTGGTCAAGAACGATTCAGAACTATCACTTCAACGTGAGATATTTTATTTTAATGGCAGGCTTGATATATGTAATACTCTCTTCTGAACTAATTTGCTTTTATACATCTCAATTATTAGAATCTTTTAAAAACTGATTATATAGTATAATATGCTAAATACTCATGTGTTTGCAAGCACTCTGAAAGCTAGATTTGATGTATTTTTTTATGTGTTTTAATTTCATAAAAAAAATTTAAAAACTTTTAATTAGTTTCTAAGTGCTTTAAATTTGTTTTATATTTTTAATTTGTTTCTTTCATTTTTAAATTTAAATATTTCATGTCTTCATAATTATATAATGAAGCCTTAAAATACACAATGTAAGCCATAAAAGAAGCCTTATGAATATATATTTATATATAACATGTAGCTTCATGCAATCGATATTAATTGTCTGTAATGTGCTATTCTAAAAAATTGACTTTGTTATTCTTTATTTTTTAAAAAGTTTAATTTTTGTTTCTATTTGGGATTTATGGTTTTATGCATTTTCTAACAATTTTAGTTTTCATTTTCATGAAATGTGACATTTTATATCTAAACTAATATTCATAACTATTTTGATATATATTTAGAGGTACTTGTTGGATAAAATGATAAACAAGCGCCAAGAAAAATTTCGCCAATTTGATGACTCTATTAGATTAACTATGTTAGCATGTGATTTGCTACTTGAGCAAATTTTTATAATTTGGCACATTTTTTTTATTGCTTTTTGATCACTTATAAACCAAATTTTGCCTATTTAGATCATTGAACTTGTTTAATTTTTCTTCAAATATGTGACAATATTGGCATCTTCTGTAATCATTTTTAAAGCTAGAATAATGCTGTATATTATTTTATTTATATTATATTCTTAAGAAATCAATATCATTCATACTATAAATTAAAATTTCAATATATTGATAAAAATAAAGGGCTTGAAAGAATGCATATTATTATGCAAGAGTTTAACATTTTTTCACTTATACTTATATATTGTAAAATTTATCTTAAAATAGATTGGGGGATTTTATAATGTGTAGTGTTTTTCTTTACTTAAATAGTGGCCAAATGTGCTTAAAATATTATTTTCCAATGTAATCCATTTCATCCAATGCAATCCAATCCTTTTTTCTCTGAACTGTCACTAACCCATTATTTTGGATTGCTGAAATCTGCAACTTTTTATTTACATTAAAATGTAATCTTATTCCATTTGCTATTTCTTTTGCTGCTTATTTCATTTTGCATTCATCCATAAAATTTTGATTTCATACAAGTAGTACTCTTTTTCATTACAATTTATCCCCCCCCCCCTTTTTTTAGGTATTATCGAGGAACACATGGTGTTATAGTTGTGTATGATGTAACTAATGGAGAGTCATTTGCAAATGTCAAAAGATGGTTACATGAGATTGAGCAGAATTGTGATATGGTCAAAAGAATATTGGGTAAAGCACTTAGTTTTATCTTTAAACAGATGGTAATATTACGAAAATATTTTAAATATATATTAAGGATGTAAAGAACAGAAAAAATCTAAATGATTAATATTATCAACAAAAAGTGCTTTGATAAAGTATTGAAAATATCTGAATTACTTGTTAACTGTTAAAATTCAAATTTGAAATTCCAAAGATGTTCTTAAAAATTAAAACAATATTTTATGCTTTTTAAAAAAAAATTTGGTAATTAGAATTGTGTGTCTTTTGGCTGTCTATTTCCTCCTTATTTGTTCATTTCCTCATATATTGGTTTATAGTTGGTAATTATTTGAATAACGCTATAGGAGAAGGATTGAAATTTTAATGCATTGATGATATAAAATATAACTTAATATAGCATCTATGCCTTTGTGAGAAATCGGGAAGTTCTATGCTGTTAAATAATTTTTTTATGTAAAAATTATTTAACAGCATATTATGACAGGTTTTAATTTTCTATTTTTTCACACTTTTACATCATTCAGTTTATGTGTGTATAATAGACTTTTGTTATCAATTTTTCAATCTTTTATTTAGGAGTTGTGAATTTTTGTACAATTGCATACTTCCTTACAACAATGTATTAATAATTTATGAATTTGTTAATTTTTATCATAAATAACAATAATTATCAATACAAAGATCAGTTTTAATATTTTTAATATCAGTTAATTGTAAAATTTTGACTTCATTCTAGTAGTACTATTTGGTAGTGAAGTCAACTAGAAAAAAATTATTACAAGATAGGTAATATTTATAATAGTGAATTAGGAATTTATCAGTAAACATTTTTTTTTATCCCAAATCTGAATACAAAACAAAATCTAAAACTATAAGACTGAATATAGCGTGATAGAAAAAATAATCTGCATTGAATATTTTAAGAATAAAAATTTATAAACAAAAAATTGTATGTATGTATATAATACACATAATATCACAAATCAGGTTGGAAATCTAATTTTTTGGGGGTATTTTAATCATTGCATCATAGTTTTTGTTTTTACCTTCTTCCCTAGATAGTTGTTGATAATCTTTTACCTTATTTAAGCACTAATAAGATATAAAATTATCATTCTTTCATTCAAAAGTATTTATCATTTCTAGGTAAATTTTATATATTGAAAATGTTATGATTCATTTTATATCATATATATGTATTCATTTGTTTTTACATAAAAGTGTTGATTTTTTTATATGTCCTTTAAATGTATTGCTTTTAATATTTTGTAGTTGGAAATAAGAATGATGATCCAGAAAGGAAAATAGTTCTTACAGAAGATGCACAAAGATTTGCTGACCAAATGAATATAAAATTATTTGAAACGAGTGCAAAAGAAAATATTAATGTAGAAGAGGTATGTTGTAACCATAATTTTTTTTTAGATATCTGCACATTTTATAGATTTCTGATTCTTTAAATGCTGCTTCTATTGTATAATGGTACATGCCATTAGTTTTATTCTGTTGAATTATTTGTTAAATGTGATTAGTTAGGAAAAGATACCAACTGTTAATAATTCTGAAATGATTATTTTAGTGTCATTATGAAAGTTTATTTACTGTAAGGGAGATTTTTGTTGTAGTTTCACATTCAATACTTTTTTTAAAAAATTGGATTTTTTTCCTCCCTCTTTTGCATATGTTTTTCAATTGAGGTCGTCCCCCCCCTTCCCCTTTAGTAATTCATTTGCCAATCAGGTCCTTATGAGTTTAGCTTAGTTCAGTTTTAAAAATTCATTATTTCATCTGAGATGGAAAAAAGATTAAGAGAGAACTTTAAACTGCAAGAAATTGTGAATTAAAATGGGAAAAAACTGTTTATGTGAGCTGTGTTTATCTATAATGGGCTGTAAAAGTAATAACTTTTTTAATTATTTCCTTTGATGGATTTTTTAAAAATATTCATGCAGATGCTCCTTTCTTGTACTAAATTGGACTTAAAATGTCAAAAGTTCAATTTCCTAAAATTTGAAATTTTTTTAATTTTTAAACTTGTTACAGTTGGTCAAATGACTATTTAAAAAAGAAATATCTATGCCTTGTGACAAAATATCTTTGTGTTTAATTTTTGAGTTAATTTTGGCTTTACTTTAAAATTCCTTATTTGTCTTCATAAATGTTTGCATTTGCCTCTTATTTTATTATTTGAACTTAGAGAGTTGAACGGAGGATTCAAAATAGGCTAATTTAGTTTTAAATAATAGTAAAATTTTATCATATAACATTTATACATTTAAGTATTATTAATTCAGGGTTTTAATTTCTTTAATACCAAGGGAAACTGTTTTTAATGTATTTTTTTATATTGTTGATGTTACTACATGTTTTGTTAATGAATTATTAAATTTATGAAACTGGTCATTTTAGATGTTTAATGAAATAACAAGAATGGTTTTACAAAGCAAAAAGGAATCCAAAGAACGCCAGCAGCAAGGAAATGAAAGTACAATAAGATTAGGTAAAGTGCCTGGAAAACGAAGAATGAAATGTTGCTAGCATTGAAAGTTCCTTAGGTAATAATTCAAATTAACTTATTTAAATTGTAATTTTATATATATATATTTCATAATTTTTCAAAAGTTAAAATGAATTTTTTGGAAATAAATTTTAGTAATTCAATCTTATTAAAAAAACGAATTTTGTGTGGTCAAACTATAGTAATTCAATTTTACAAAATGCATTTTGAATGATATAACATTTTTAATAATTGTTTAATCTTTCTATACTTTACATTTGCCTGATTATTTGCAAAAACATTATTTTATTAATAGTTAAATGTATTAAGTGATAGTTTTTTGAGGATTTTCATTTTGTTAGAGATTTTAATCTATGTTGTGTATTTAAAATTATATTATTGTGCTTACGGTTAATGTATAAAAGAGGATTTATAATTGAAATTTATTTTAAAAGATTCTTAAATTAGTGTCTTCTATCTTTACACTTTTATTTATTATTTCTTCATATCAGATACTATATTATTTTCATTATATTGTTCAGGTTTTATCTTGTTCTGATACATTGTTTTCATAGGTAGTTAACAGTACAGGGGGAATTACAGTTTGTTGCATGTGTTTTAAATAAAATATTTACCTCGTCGAGTTTTTGTTTTGTATGTATTGGGATATTTCTAATGTATTTTGTTACTGATTGTTCTTAATTGCCTATAAATATACATTTGAAGAAACCTCCCCTCTCTTAAATGAGTATCTTCAAATGTTTATTTATAGGCAATTAAGAATCCTTTCTTGGACTTTTCCATGTGTTGAAGTTAATCCAATTATTATTTCAATCAATCATTATAAGCAATAAATTAACTATGAAATAATCTAGTAAATTATCAATCATATGGATTAATATGAAAGCATATTGCCAGTATTATCATTGGTGCAGCCTTAAAAATAGAATGTGTTATCCATTTATAAACAAGCTTGGAAAATCAATCTAAAGAAAAATCACTTGCAAGTTTTGAAATTAAGGAAGAGGGAAAAAAAGGACGTAAAAATGAATCATTGGCTTTGAAATTAATGGGGAGAAACCAACCATGCTTCAGTTGTTACTGGTCAGGCATGCTTGCATAGTGTGTGACCCAATTTGAATTTGACACAAGAATGCCTGCTGAATATTTTCAACTGATTTTTTTTAATTTGAAGAATTCTAAATAGTTTATCATGATGTTTTACTATTTAAGTTTCCAAATAATTATGAAAAGAATGATAAAAATGTTTAAATTCCAATCTAACTACTAAATTATTTATCTGAATTTTAAAATTAAGGACTACTATTTAATTATTATGAAATTACTTTAATATTTTAGTTGAAATTTAAAAAGAATCCCTTTCATGTGTTTTATAAGTAAAAATTATACTATGCCAGTACTAGGATTTCAGATGTCAGAAATATACTTATATTACTAATTGAATGACAGAAACCTGATGGTAGTAAATTCATTCGACTTTGTGAGATTTACTATCTTTATGTAATGGGATACAGAGAAATAATTTTAGAGTATTAAATAAAAGTATATCATTACAGAAGACTAAATTACAGATTTAAGATTTAATTATGTATTAACAATTAAAAATTATGTATTAACAAGATATCTCCTGAAGAAAATTAGTGAATATCATATCAAATATAACAAACGTAATAAATAAAAGTGTATCAGGACAAAAGACATTAATTTACAGATTCATTATTTATATATGTTATAATAAACTCTTATGTATGATTTTTATGTATATCTATGATGTTTGCCCATTAAAATAAATTGAAGGGCTTACAGTTTATAAAAAATGAATATAATGCTGCATAAGTTTTTCTTAAAATTTTAAAATAGTTTTGCATGTTAAATTTTTTTTTACAGTAATTTGGCTGTGTTGCAGCAAAAGAGAACAATCTATATTCATTTAATAAGTAAATAAAATTTTTGCAGATAAGATTTTTATTAAAAATATATAGTAATTAGAATGTTTCATTTCAATATTATGCATAATTTAAATTTGATAAAAATTTGTAATATATGTTTTTTCCCTCAGAAAGAAAAGCTTCATATCAAAGAAAATTTGAAAAGATGCTACAACTTTGTAATTCCATGCTATTTATCATCATAGTAATTCAGTTTACGAGTACATTTTTGTATGTACTAAAGATAAAAATATTTTTATTGCAATTTATAAATTTTTATACTGAATGTATATAAAGATGGAAAATATATTCTTGTTGATTATGAACCTCAGCAGTATAAAAAGAATATATATATAGGGAATTTTCTTATGTAAAAGAATTTTATAATATTGAATTTCTGTGGTGGTTCATATTAGATAAAGTTTGTTATAGCATGAAAATGTGATTATTACAATGAATAAATATACGTTTTGAATGTTTAGTTTTTTAAACAATCATTTGTAGTATTGCATTCTTTTGAAGATTACTAGTTCTGATACTGTATATTGTGAATTTTTCTATATAAGGCAGAAGAGGGTTACCATATTTGTTTTTAAATTAGAGTATAATTTTTCCCACATCTTATTGTACTTCAAAATTAAGATTATTTATGGTTTAAACTGTGAATTTTTTTTTCTGTCTTTAAATAACAGTATTGTTTAAAACATTTATGCCCACTATTTTTAAATATAGCATTAGTCAAAATCTATTGCATTTCTATGTCTTAAATCTATTTAAAATCTTAAGAATGCAAATTTTCTTCTATTTTCCAAGTATTACTAGAATATATTTAACTTCTATCATATCATCAATTTATATATTAATTTACTTTCGTCTACTGTGATAAAAAGTTATTTTGACTTATTGATATCTTTACATATCTATTACTATCTTAAGTGTACAAATATTATTACAGCAAGTTTTTATCTTAATAAATGCTCTTTTAATATTTTTCTGTAATAACAAATTATGATTCCTACATTTCTCTTGTCTTACTTTATATATCTTTTTCTTTTTTTTTAAGCTCTAACTTAATTTCAGGACTATGAATATTGTTTATAAAATTCCTGAACTGTGTTATGAAAGTTTGTTAAATCCATGACATTCCTGAATTAAAGTTAACATTTAAATAATGTATGCTCATATATAGTGAGATATTTATTTTAAATGTTGAAAAAATGTGATGTTTAAAAAAATAATTAAGGATTCAGTACATTCGTATAATTTTATTTTGACTCGGATGCTTTTGAATTTAATATTTTAAAAAATTGCCAAAGTATAAAATTTTGCAATTGAATAAAATTAATTTTATTAAAATTCCAATGCTTTGCAAAATCTTTTAAAAGAATTTTGAGTTGTTTATAATATTTCTCCATCTTTCATTTTTTTAAAAGATATATTTCTTTAAAGTTTTAAGCCAATTCAAGTGCCTTTAATGTTTTTCAAGAATAATGTTAGTCAAATTCTGTGATGGAATTGTGTGAATAGTAAATATTAACAATAGCTAAATTTGATAATCTTTGGTATGAAATGCAACATTTGTAAGATAGAAAAATTCTAGAACAAAGTAGATGGTAGTTGAAATCATTTTATTAAAATTTTATTGTCTTTTGTGCAAATAAGTGTGCTAAATTCTATAATTGTTTTATAATAAATGCTAAGAGAATATATTTACCTTATTGAAACAATTTGTTTCTCTTTTAAACTTGTTATTTTACTTTTCCCTATAGTATTAAAATATGCTTTGTTCAAAAATTAAAAATGTTTTTGTAGTAATTTTGCTTATATATATATCATTTTTAAAACACCATAAACAAATATCTTAAGTTGTTTTGAATTATTTAAACATAAAAGTTGTTTTGAATTTTATGTTTGAATAATAGATGGTAATATATTTATTGATCATAAATTTTTCATGTGCTGTTAGCATGTGACCTTAAATTTGCTTTAATTTTATACAGTTGTAAATTAAGAGTGATTCTGAAGGAGGATCTTATGCATTTTTTATTCAATTGTCTATCTACATAAATTGTTGCATGCTATAATGCTAATTTCTTTTTTAAAAATTAATTCTTAAAGGGTTTTTGTGATTTGGATGTGATTTTTCACATATTCAGTAATGTGTCATTCATAAATTACAAATATATTAATTTAAATCTTGTGCATTTGAAAGATTTGTTAAACATTATTCAAAAGTGCTTTTGCAAAATTGAAGAAAAATACAATGTAGTATATTCTGGTATCACAGAAATGTAGATTAAATATTTATATGAAATGCAATATTGCTATTTACAAAAGATTTGGGGGTCGTCATTTTGAGGGATTTGAGTATCTTCTAAATATATGACTGGCCATAGACAATCTGACCCTTGAGGAAAGGTTAGAGGAAATTGCCAGGAAAAATTCCCTAATTCTATTTGCCATTAGACACAGGGTTGTCAAATGACCAGATGCGACAATGAAACTTTTCATCGTTTTTAGCAGAGGGAGAGCACTGAATGAATATGCTAACTCAAGGGAAACATTTACAAAAAATTTAGTCTATTCTCAATTCAAAAGTAAGCAACTATCTCCCCCATCACAAACCCAAATCATTTATATAACTTATTATGTACAATCATAATCGGAAGTCATCTGTTATAATTTGTTTACCTTTCATTGTAATTTTTAGTGAGGGCATACATACAAATACATTTCTTTAAAATATATTAAGGATAATTGCATTTATGGTCAATTCTCCATTTTAAAAATTCTGTTTAATTTTACTTATTAATTTGAAGCACACAAGAATACCAATGTAATATTAGCTTGAATTTCATTATGAGCATCAATGATCGCTTGTAATTCAATTATTTCTATGAACTTTTTCGATAGGAATTCAATAACACAATATTTGATCAAGTTCTATTGAAGTAAGACTTTTAACACATGAAAGTGTACAGCAAGTATAAATTGTGTAGATAGCTTAGCATAAGAGTCAACTTGATAGAATTATTGCTTCCAGCTTGTGAAGTCAATACTTATATAATGACTACATATTTATAAAATTAACCCAGAATCTAATAAACCATAAAATATTGCCCCATTTGTGTTTAAATGTTTTCAATACGAAGAAGAGTTCCTTTTCCTTTCCTTAAAACAACTTCAAATATTAATGCAATGTACATTCAATTTACATCGAAACTTTTTGAAAAATGATCTATTTCACCGAGAGTATTAATTACGGTTTCCTGAAATATTGTCAATATCAACTATTTCCATTACTGTTTCTTAATTGGAATTATTCTGGTATTTTATTATCCTCTCCTGAAATGTTTGCTACCTTAAACTGCATATATTTTCAGTTTGAACAATTTATTTTTAGAATTCAAGTTAATTTCATTATAATATTTTGTAAGCTGCAGCTCTCCCATATAATTCAAATTTCTAATATGGTAATAGAAAATACATCAAATATTTCATTACTGCCCAATTCGACTTATGTTTCTTAATTACATGATTGTTTGTTAATTCTTCAAAATCTGTCAGATAGCATTTAGTCTCATTGTAAAATATTTGATATCATTAATTTTGCTATTCTTCTTAATCCTCTATAATTATATCTAGGAATAAAATAAACTTTTAGTTTCCTCAATAACTTAAAGAAAGCTCAAGAGACAATCTGAATTTATACTTTTTGAAAATAGATGTGACATAATGTAAAATTTTTGTAAAATACTTAATGCATTAAAAGAAATTACATTAGTTAGATGATAGAAATTTTTATCAAAAATTTAATTACAATAACATGTTAATGTCACAATTTATTTGATAAGTAAGGATGAAAATTAATACGCAGGAATCCATTAAAGTAGGGAACACAATATAATAGATACTCATTTTCCATCTTTTTTTTGTATATGAAATACACAAATTGAAAGTATAGTAATTATTAAAAGTTTCACTAAAATGAATTTTCATAAATCTGAAAAACAGATTATTAAAAAAAAAAAAAAATGCATGTACTTAATATCAAGATATATCAATCTGCCAATGCTAAGTTAATGAAGGATGCAAAAAGCTAGTTAAATGAAATTTGGTGCAACAGAAATGTAGATGTGTATAAGATTTTGAACCAAACTCATCTATGAATATTCACGATAGATTAGATTAACTTTTCCCATTGTACTGTAGACGGTTTAAGGCAAAGAGCTAAAAAATGTAATTCTGTAATTGAATTTAAAAAGTATTCTCACAATAGTAAGTTTTTGCCATTTATTTAACAGGTAAACATATACAAGACATAATAAAACAGTATTAAACAATAAATAATCTATATACAATATATCAAATGAATTGTGTATTGCACAATGCAATTGACTCAAGTCAAAGGCTTTAAACTTTATAGAAATCAAAGAATACTATTAAAAAACAGCTGCAGAATTGTTGACAAAAAAAGAGAATTACTTTTCAATGTGTCGCAGAATGCTGACTATGATATTATAAATATATTTGTTAAAAAAATTCAATTTCTAATAAATACAAATTAAAAATAAACTATTAAGCATTTTTTATGGGACTATGGTTACTTTTTAGGATTCAAGATTGTACATGATACAGGTACAAAAATTAATACTTTGTTATAATAATTTTTAAAATTGCCTAATTTTTTTTTAACAGAAATTACATGAATATTACTTAGGATGCAAAATAAACCCATCTGCTAACTGACTCATACAATGTCTTAAAATTCCCTCATTCCCAATCTAATTTTTATTTATGGGAGCATTTGAAAGGGCCTCATATATGCAATTGCAATTAAGAAGCTCGTTTCCAGATTTTTCGTTTCATCAACCTAGAGCACCTTTAAAAATGTGCGTTCAACGGCATATATCATTCAGAGGCCACACTTTTGAATAGTAATAACAAGAGGCAAAATTTTTCCTATTACACTTTTTTAACTCTTGCATGTATTATACCAGAAAGCTCCCTAATTCTGCTACTCTTGAAACTTAAATTGATGCAATTTATTGGGTCAATTTCAAAGATTTTGTTTGGTTCATATCTAAACTGATGCATCATAAATATAAATCATCATTAATCTTTTAATTATTACTTAAAAAATTTGTATTAAATTCTAACAACATATCTGTTATTGTAAAACAATTTTTATAAACATAAAACTTATCTGAATGTTAATTCAATAAACCTCCCATTTTATATAAAGTATAATTAACTGAAAAGATTATCTAAATGAGGAAAAATAAAAAAGGCATTATGAGGGATGCTTAAAATTAAATTAATAACAATTTGCATTACATTAAAATTTAATTTATTCATCTTTTAGAATTTTATAGCAAGAAATGGAAATATACCTAAAAAGTTGAAAATACAATTGATTACAAATATTATTTTACAATATTTGATAATTAGCCAAATTACATATCCGTTTCATAATATATGAATTCTGTTGGAATGAGGAGATAATTTGTATAATATCAGGTAGCATAATTATGTACAATTATATGTCTTCCTAAGCATTTGAATAAGTAAAAATAAAATTTTAATTTGAGTAAATGACAAATAGATTACAAAATATTTTTGTAAAAAGTAAAGTATGACACTTTAAATAAGCAATTATTATCTAACAGCAGAGTTCTGCAGTTTATTTTTCAATAGTCATCTTCATTCTTAAAAAAAAATAGAACATTTACAATGCAGAAATTGAATAATAGCAGTTTTTTACATAAACATTTAAATCTGTATTCACAATATGTGCGATAATATAACATTTTTTAATCATAGTCTTGTTAGCGATCCTCTCCAAAAATAAATTCAACAATTGAAATTATTCTGAAATGTAACATAATATTTACAGCACCAATTATGAAAACTCTTAATATTTAAAATACCATTTTATGTTACAGGTGTTTTTTTTTAATACAGTTGTTTTATGCATTTGAAAAATAGCTAAAATATTTACAGTCAAAATGAGAAAATTACATAATTCATAATTTTCACTATTGTACTACCATATTGTACTAAATATTAAAAATCAATGAACCCTTTTTTAAATATCTGATAGCATACTTTGATGAACAAATGAAAATTTTATATGAAAACAACAAAAGAATTCTATATACAATATGCAGAGGGAACATTAAATGATTTCATAATTCAACATCACAATTTTTTAAAAGCTCACAAAAAAGATAAATGATTATATTTTTTCTTATGAAATTCAACTTTTTAACTTTTTTTATCTCTATAATTTAACACACATCACAATATTATTAAAAATAAAACATTTATATATTTCATTATTAAAGGAAGCAGGTATTTAATAAATCTTTAAAATATATATAGAAAAAGGAAAAAAAACTTTTGAAGTGTAGGGGCATTTTAAAACTAAAAAAGAATTAATAAGAAAATATATATTTTCCCTCGTCTATTTTGATACACAGAGAAAAGTTCTTTAAAGTAGCACAAAGTAAATAATGCAGTTTTATTTCATTCTAGTTTAATGCTGATTTTAGAACAAGGGAAAAAAAAAAAAAAAGAAATACAAATCACATTTATAACAATCATTCTTTGACCAAATGTGATTCTGTAAATTTATGATTTCACTACTTAATTATTTTGATCTCATGGCCTTCAAATTAAATTTAACTTTCAAAAAATTTAAACATTCTCTGAAAGCTGTGATTACTTAAAAATATATGCATCAATACAAATTATTTAATTTTGAACATACAATAAAAAATGGAAAAGATGTGTTTTTCAACTCCGAGGGTTCATTATTTAAAATAAAAATAATATTAAAAAATTAATATCAGCTCAACATAATAAATTTGAAAGTTTGAAATTTTTAACACAAATAAATAAAAAAATTAATATAATAAATTAACTTTCTAAATCTTAAAAAATTTAGAAAGAAGCAAACATCTCATCTCATAATATTAAATTTTTTAGGACTTCCAGCAATGCATTATTAATGTAATAAACATTATATATTTCCATTTAAAAGTGTTTGAACATATTTTTCTGTTATGTTCTCTATTAGAAGAAAAAATGACATTGGCTCATGATTATTTTATTAAATTCAAAAGGTAGTTGTGCGGCATATCAATTCATTACTTATAGTTTAAATGTATTGCAAATAAAAAATATATGTAATACATTTCATTTACAGTTACTCCAAACAAGACTTAAATCTCAAAGCATGATAAAGAATAAAAATTGATGTGATACTTTCTTTACAATAATCCTATGATAATTTTTAAAAAATTATCAGAGAAAAATGACAATTCTTAGTATAAATTTATAACCAGACTGTACCAATATAACAAAGAAATAGATTCAATAAATTTGTAATTAAACAACAAGAAACATAATAAACTTGTTTTGATTTAAAACATTGGAATCTCCAATGAGAATATGTTTCATTTACATAAAAGAAACAGTAGCACAGTTGCAATCCTTAAAACAATTATATATCCTTGAGTAAAAATGGTTTTTCAGAATTGCATTTAAATGCATATTACTATGAAATAAATAAAAAATTGTACTTTAATATAGCTGAGGTATAAATTACACATGTGCAAGAATGAACTTATTGTACATGTCTTTTATAAGTGACATTTATAATTCTTTGGGATAAGACAAGAGGAAATTTAAAATTAACTTTAAAGTACACCTCACGATAAAGTTGAAACTTTACAGAAAAATCCTTTTTCATTACTTACAGAATAAAAATATTTCAAAAGCCATTTTCCCTCTGCACCAAAAAAAGCTATGTACAAAACTAGCACAGATAGGAACTAAATGCACTCTTCTTTTATTTAAAAAATCTCAAATGCTTCAAAAAGATATTGATACTGTACCGTACCTAGATGCATCAAAAACAAATGAAAGAATGCTAATAAAAGATGATATTTTCATAACGGTGATTCGAAAACTTCTGACCATTCTCCATTAAAGTCATCAGACACTGATGGTTGACTTTGGTCTCCACTTTCTATATTCTCAGACTCACTAGTAACTGAATCTACAAGTATTGCAATAATAAAAAATTTAATATTACAAATCAATACAAATGAAAAAGAAAACAAAACAGTATATAAACCTTTGCTCCTATAATTATTATTTGAAAATTTTAGCTTTGTATTTAAACTTATTCCTATACTGAAATAAGCATTTTACTAGGTAAGGTATGGTGACAAGTTTTTCACTTGAATTCAAATTATTTCATATAATTATAAACCAACTAGAAATTTTTTACTAAGTTATACTAACTTCTCATATAATAAATATTTTTATTTTATCTTTTGAAATTTTATGGTCACTAGTAAATACCACTTTTTTCAAAAAAAAATATATATATATATATATATATATATAACTTTCTTTATAAATATCTAATTATATTTTTTTTATTTAATTGATAAATTTAACAAATAATATTAATGAAGGCATTTTTTTTTTTGTTTTCTTGTTTGAACAAGTATCTTTAAAAATTAACAAAAAAATAAAATTACCTTCATTTTCAAAAAAATGATCATCTTCATTATCATCTTCGTAGTCATCATCACCTGAAATATTAACACATAATATATATACATTAATTCTTTAATACTTTTTTCCAAATGCATGAGTAAATCCATAGTAAACCAATTAAATTATAAAATTTTAATTTAAGATGACTGAATAACAAAGTTTACTTCAAAAATTTATATAATACTGAAATGAAAAAATTATAAATTCCTACTTCTTAAATGCCTAACACACAAGTATTGAGAAATAAATATCTAAAAGAAGACACACTGTATGTCTCAAATTACTATCATATCATGATAAGTTGAAAAATAATTAAACTGGATATTTGTGAGAAAATACATGGATATTCTTTTTGCAAGTTAACAATAAGATAAGAAAAGACAAGTTCAAGTCCATACAAGGTTAGATGCAAAATTTTTGTAAACTTTTAATTTTGAATGAATGTAAAATTTATTCTAAACCTAGCTTAAATTCTGATATAATAAATGTTTGTTAGTCATAAAAGATAAATTAATTCCTGTTTGAATTCTTTTAATACCAAATCCAAGTACTTCAATTTTTCTAAATTTACCACTTTCAACATATATTTTAAATTCTATCTACTACATAAAGATTTTGTTTATCTTTTAAAATTTTATTTTAATTTAAATCTCTATTTTCAGATTCAACAAGGATTTTTTTTAGGAACATATTTCAGGATTTCGAAGTGTAGTCAAATTATGAGAATCCATAGCACACCTCAATAAATTAGTTATTCAATTTTCATGCATAAAATATTTTATTTCACACACACTGCACCGCAAAACGAATTAAATAAACACAAACCAAACTTTCTTATACATGCAATACACACACATGTGGTTAAACAACACTTTTAACACACTGCAATAATAAAAACATTAATATAAATCTCACCTCTATCTTTTGAATGTTTGTAATTGCTGTCATTTTATACCTCAGAAGTTCTGATGTTTTATGACGTAAGATCAGAAATGGAGTACATATATTAATTAGAAATATTTTCATCATAAACAAAGGAAAATTTTAGTGATAGACACACCTTTAGACCCAAACTGATGAAAACAAATATTTTTCAAAGCTGAAGTGAACAAAGAAAAATAGATGTTATACCT
Source organism: Argiope trifasciata (assembly GCA_026543055.1). NCBI lineage: Eukaryota > Metazoa > Arthropoda > Arachnida > Araneae > Araneidae > Argiope > Argiope trifasciata. The sequence goes on along the minus strand of JAPMOQ010053173.1, from coordinate 565,767 downwards.
ATAGAAATCTGTTCAGAAAATCACTAAAGCAAATACATATAGCTGTAGAAAAATCTATAATGCATTAGTATATTAAAAAAGTCCAATTGGCTCAATACTAGATAAAGGCACTTTATTCCATGAGTAAGTACACAATAGCAAAACAAAGCTGAAGCAAGAACAGAAATTTTAGTGAACAAGAATAAACACCAGCAGATTACTTTTAAACAATCAGAACAGTGCTCAGAGAGAATTGAAATGTTTTTCCTCGACTATTCCTTTAACTACTTACTTGAGCTCAAGTGAACTGACCGACTTGACACAAGTGATTCACTTAAGCTCTGTCTCTTTGACTTTTAGTAACTATAAGCAATGGGACTTAATTGAGAGCAATGAGATCTAATTATGACAGAGCCAAATTTCTTGAATATTTCGATTCCTTCATTTTTTGCTAAAGCTGGGAGTCATTGACTCGGCATCCATCCAACACCCAATATTATCAATAAGACTATACCCAATAAAACTATCTTCCTGAGAGGAGATTTAATATGTAGGGTAGCAATATTACAAATTCATAACAATCTATCTATATATACATATATTAATAATCATGAGTGAATACTTATTGACAAGTGTTTTTATTAGGCTATGGAAATATGATCTTTAATGAAGTCTAAATGTTTGAATAAATTAAACCAAGTGTGGTATGTAATAAATCTTACAAAGCAGTTTCTATTCTAACTCAAAGGAAATTATGGCATCGATATTTCCTTTTCTGTTTCCTATTTCACTTTGAAATTAAAACAATGAAAAATAAAAACTTTTATAATATAGTTTGAATGAGAGTACCCTTATTCATAGCACTTTATTGAAAAGTACCAGAAGCTATTCAAAGACTGAATTTTACTAATGTACTTTGCAGAATACAAACAACTGAATGATCCAATGATCAAGAGAAAAAGAGAAAGAAATATGTATAGAAACAATTATTTTTTTCTGATGTTTATTTTCTTCTTTAAATAGATGATCATTCATAATAATAATAAAAAATATAAATAATTGCTCTAATTATAAAAGTTGTAATAGTAATTGAAATAATATTTTGTTGCTTAAAACAAATATTTAATATTTATAATTTCATGCAATTCATATTTAATATATATCAAATATTTGTTAATTAACTAAGGTAATTGAATCATGTTTATTACTATTTTATATAAATGATAACATATTTTTTAGATGTTTCCTATATTCTGAAATATATATTAATGATATCTGCAACTTTCGTCCTCTGGATTTTTTTTTCCTGGAAGGAAAGTTTTAATTCTAATTATCGACTTAAAGATTATCTTATTGAATACTCCCCCCCCCCATTTTTTGCATGTTTTTGTCTGATTTTCCAAAAATATATGTTTTATGTATGGTCTTAAGAAAACTGTTCTTTCACTAGCACTCATTCTAACTCATCCACACTGTCACCATATGCTATTTAAACTATACCAGATCTCCAATAATATAAGTTCATATACAAAAGTGGAGGGAATTACAGTTCATTTGAAATATGCATGATAAATTATATGGTGATGGTAAAATTATTTTATTATGATCTTTTAATACCAGGATAATTAAAGATTAGCATTAATGTAATTTAATAAATCATTGGTGAATAGATCTTAAAGTAGTACCTAGATAATCTAATCTGTCAGGTCGTAGACTATTCATACAAAAATTTGAACGGGATACTTCAAGAAGGTTTGAATCTAATTCTAAGGCCTCAAGTTCAATACTGGTACCTGAGAATAATACAAATAAGAATAAGAATTTCATATGCATGGATAAAATGAATAGTTGGGATGAAGCACTGTTAATAAAATGCATTATATATAAGACAAATTACACATAAAACAACAGGTCTTGGATAATTTTAAGGCAATATCAAAATTTTTAAGTAAAAACAAATATTTCATCGAAGGAAAATTACAATAAACAAAATTTATTTATTATTAAGAGAAAAAAATAACATTCAGATATTTTGGAACAATCTTTAAGCTAAATTAAATTGCAAAGACTGTCTCTTCATTGGCTTCAAATTAATTATTTTTGCCTTTTAATCACAAAGCCTTATAGACAACAATATATTGCCAAAAAAATAACAATTCTTTTTGCTTCTTAAAAAAAATATATCTTTCAATACACTGAAATAATGATAAAACATACACAGACTATTAATGATATTTGAATTAAAGAGTTATGATTCCAAATAAAAATATCAAACAGAAAATCTTTCCTTACTAATTATAAGTAACATTATCATGACTCCAAGAGGCTGGAAAACATAAATAAAAAATTGATAAATATTTTTTAAAAAATCTTTTTGAGAATACCATAAGAAGAATAATGCAACAATCAATTTGTATTCCAAACCAATTCAGCTAAAACTACAAAAAAAAAAAAGTCTATTCTTAAAACCAGATGCATCCATGCAGTAAATAAAACATTGTTAATTTATGAATCACCTCCTGCTATTAGTGTGAGCTTCTTTCCTGATGATCGAGCTTGAACAGAATCCAAGCAAGTAGTGACTGTGGCATTTGTGACATGCTGACATCCACTTACATCCAGATGTTGAAGGTAAGGGGACAAGAGGACCAGAGTTAACAGGCCTATTGAAAATATATATCAAATGTGCTTTAAAAACTACAATGGTAAGTATTCAAATCTATCAAATTAAAAATGCCTCCTACAATCTTCTATGGAAAAAAATGTGTGATACCAAGACAACTAACAAATATAGCACACATATAAATCAAAATAAATATAAATATAGATTAATGTTGTATGTTGTTGTTTCATACATTGCATGAAATACATTAAGTATTTCAATCATGAACTGATAAATATTTTCAATCAATGCTTAATAATAATTAAAAGGAAAACTTTTAAATTAGAAATTTAAAGTCTTGAATTAACATTTTCAGAATTCTTATCATTAATCATACAAAACAGTATAACACATAAAGAGCTACTAAAAACAGATATTTAAAGTAAAAGTTTTAGCAAATTTTTAATATAGATTACGACTTAAAAACTACATTTAAAGATATTTAAAAAAACTTTGAATCACATTCTTTTTATTTTAAAACATTGACAAAGGAAACATTAAAAAAAATTAGAGTAGAAAATTTTTTTTCTTCTTCTTCTATTTCCTTATTAGTTACGAATAAATTTTATGTTGTGAATTTTTTCAATTTACAGGATTTGAATCCTCAATATTTTTATTTCAAAAATATTTCTAGTTATATGAAATAAATTACTAAACAATAAAAAATTTTAATACATTTTTCATCTTCCTTTCAAAAAAGGAGAGAAATAAAGACAAAGGTAATGAATTTCAGTATTACTATTGTAAAAATTCTTCATGGAATACAAAATGTGAATACTTGCTTGAGTTAAAAAATGTAATTGTAATGTTAAATCATCATCAATAATAATAATATACATACCTTGATCACCAATATTAGGACAACCTCTAAGTAACACTGTTTCTAGAGATCCATGTCGTGCTATTGATGATAAACCTTCATCTGTTATCTAATACACAGAATTTCAAAATTAATGTGGCAATATTTAAAAAAAATAGTATTTATATAATAATTATTTAATATTTCAAAATTTACTTAGATTCTTTCAAATCCTTGATATTTTGACAAATTTTTTCACTTTGATTTCAATCACAATACTAATTATGTTTAAAATAAAAATAATTCATAATAAAGAACAAAAAAAAAAAATGAAAAAATTGAAAATGAAAATTTTTACCACATTCAGCAGTACATATCCAATTTTATGAGGAAAAACACATGAACTAAAGTATTTTTAACTTGCTATAAATAATTTAATTACTGTTAGTTCACTGTGCATATTTTTATGCATAACTTAATGTTTATTATTCTCCCACAAAAAAATATTTTGGGGGAAGAATTATAAACATTAAGTTAAGTATTAAACAGCAAATGCAACAAAACTACATATTTTAATAACTGTATATCTGTTCTGTTCATTATGGATCTGAATAAATGTAAAAGAATCAATTCTCATGACACAGGGCTATTAAAAATATAAATTTCAAGATAATCTATTATTATCATACCCGAAGTATAGAAAATTGACCAACCCAAAGTAGATAGTTGGGTAATTTTCATTCATCAAGTTTCATGATACTGCAAATTTATTTTTCATATAAACTGCACAAATATGAAACAGAATCTTTTATCCTCAGATTTTACAATTAAATTGGCAGCTTTAAAAAGACATTTTTAAAACTTTATTTTAAATTGACTGAAAATAAGTTTTGTGCAGTAATATCTTTGGAAGTACTAAAAAAAACTTGGAAATGTTAAAATTTCATTTAATGTTTTTAAAAATATCCCTTAGCAGTGCTCATTTGCATTCTCTAGGCTTAATTCACACCAGATTTATTAAAAGTATGTCAAACAGTCAATCTTGTGGAGCTAAAACACACATGAACTGTCCTTTATTATTTGTAGAAATTTTGATTCCTCTTCCATTGAATGATTTAAATATTTGCAATAATTTTTATTCACGGATTTTGTTTTTGATAAAATCTATACAGAACATGAGTAAGAGCATTTCTATAGCACAAAAATCATACCTATAAACTAATTCTACTAATATTAAGTAAATGAAAAAAATTCAATATTGTGATTAAATTTAAGAATACTGTTACGAACCTGTGGTTTTGCTTTCCCGCGCTAATACTGTCAATGTAAGGAAGACAGATTGACAGTAATGTGTATTGAATAGTAAATGGGAGTGACGTCAGAGGTCCCGAGGCTTGGCGACCATTTGGCGACAAAATGGAAAGTACCCGAAACATCGAGAATTTTCCCGATCCGTCCACTAGGAGCCGAGATCCAGCTAGAACGCTCCTGATTGGTCCAGAAGATGTTAGCCCCGCCTACCACCGGTATATATAAGGAAGAGGGCTAAGTGAGTGAAGTCAGTGAATCAATCGAGACGGATAAAGTCGAAGCGAAGCAACGGAGAAAAGGGAAAGGAGGAAGAATCCAGTGGAGTCAAGCCGAAGTGCGGCAGTGGAGATAAGCCGAAGCTGTACGACCTGGTGTTCAACGAAGACAAGTAGCGCTGTGGAGTTTATCGAGAAGACCTAAGAGATACAGGTCTTGAACTGTGGAGTCCTGAACGGAGGACTGCTAATCTCTGTGTGGTATATACTGATGAAGCCTGCGTCGTGTGTCGTAGCCCGTTGTGCCGTCGTCGGGAACGGAGCTGTCCCAAACTAAGGAGTAGTCCTGTTGTGCGAAGTAGTAAGTCGACAGCAGAGGCAAGAAGAGACAAAGGAATAGATCAGCCTGTTCTGGAGAGACCCAGGAGGTGTAAAGCGAATCCCTTAAAGATTCCCTCTCCGGCTGAATCCTGTCTAGCCGCTCTGTGGACATTGTCACTACAGAATTTCTGCCTGTGGACTACTATCTGCAGTGTGTTGTCCTGTGTGTACGTCTCGGCTGTAAATAGCTATCTCCTGTACATATTTGTATTGTGAATATTTGTCGTCTTTGTGCTGTCCTGTCATCGTCCTGGAAATAAACGTCTGTGTTCGTCAACTAAAGGACTGATTGATCATTTTGTATGTCATCATCATCATCTAACACCATACACAACCACTATATACTAAGAGGTAAAAAAAGAACCCGACGGATTTTTAGCAGGATATAGAGGAAATCCGTAACAATACTTTTATATTAAGTAGAGTATAAAAGATTGAACAAAAATAAAACATAATCCATATTTCAAGAGAGCAAATTGTATCAACTATGATTCATCGATTGATCACCAAATGGTTGAATGATAATAATTTCAGTGAAATAAGCAACTAGCATACAGAGTTGTGCATATTATTGAAATAAAGCAATACAAAGAAACACTAAATAGACATAGGTCATACTCAACATTCTGCTTCCATAATAATAAATAGAATGATCATGTGAACAATGAGGATTTAAAAAAGGCCCATGCCATATTATGTATATACATATACATGTATAAATGCCCTACTTTGCATCAAGTATATAAAAGAAATTTAATGGAAGACTTACTCTCTTTAAATAACTAATGTGCAACGTTCTCAAACTGTAGCATGTAGATAGAGACGTCAAAGAATAATCACTTATTTCATTGCAGCTTGACAAATCCAAAAACCTGCAAAACAAATAATAAATGAATAATTAAGTGACAATAAATAAATGAAATTGCAAATTTCAAGTTATCATGGGAGAATTTTTCAATCATGTACATATTTTAAAACGTATGTGTCAATGTTTTTTAAAGAAATGTTTCTATTTTTTTTTTCTTTTGACGGCGAGACTCCAAAACGTTTTTTGCCGGTAAAGAAAAAAATTAAAAATGAAAACTGCCATTTATGCTTTATTCCTTGCCTACGCGATTTCAAGCTTCAAAATCCCCCAAACCAAAACAATATCATTGCCTCACAAAAAGGAATGCCACATTTGGAAACTGAATAATGAACGTTTTTGTTGCAATGCAATTTCCAAATGATAAACTATTAACCAATGAATTTTAAAACATTAATTTATACAAAATTTTTATGAAAACAATATTTTTATATAAACACAAACTGCGATTTTCTCATTTTTGAAATCATAAAACTGTTTCATAATGGATTAATCTTAGAAGAGGAGTCAAATCCTTCCATGTTTCCTATTTAAGAATGAATGAAGAGATAATTCTCCATTAGGGGAAAAAGAAAATACTTTTATCAAAACTGTTATCAAATGAGAGTCAAATTCCTTGAACATATTATTAAAATAAAATTAATTTCCCCCCAAAAAATTTAAATTCCATGAACATAACAGCTATGATGTCATAGCTCTACGTCAACCTTTTTAAAAATGCATCTGCTGTCAAAGAAGTAAATATAATAAGAAAATACTGGTAAAAACAGCTATATATATATATATATATATATATATATGCATGATTAAAAGATGTTGAGGAACATTGCTCTTTATGCCACACACAATTTCAAACTTTAATTAGTCATTTCCTTCAATTATTCAAAAAACCCAAACAGAAACAAAATCATGTTCTCAGATATTAATATAAAAAACCTAGCTGAAATATATGCAGATATTCTATATTCTTAAAAAGAACACAAAGTGAATATTTTCTTATGTCTGCTAATTTTCTGCATACACATACCTCAGTTTTTTACATCCCCTACTCACAGAATAAACAACATCATCATCAACTTGCTGATTCTGAACAAGAGATAGATTTTCCTAAAAGTATACAAAGAAACAACATTCATATAAATATAAAAATGTTTATAGTCAGTATAGAATAAAAAGTTTATTTTAAGAAAATATCTGATAAATGATAGTACATTCCTCTCTCATTTCACATAGCATGCATCTCATGATGAATTTTTAAAATTAAACTATAGTTACTGAACTAATTAACTAAAAAAATTAAGTAAGAAATGTATTTAATATTTAAACCTTAAAAGAGGTGAACATCTAAATATTTTTAAATAACTTACGAGACTAGATAATCTTCCTATATGATGCAAGCCAGTAGCAGTCACTGAAAAATGAAATAATATTGATCTGTTTTATTTAAATATTTATATTAATCATTAAAATGGTTAGATTTTCAGTTTATCTAAATTTGCTTTTCCAGGATATTTTTTTAATCTAAGGCTATATTTCAATCACTAAAATTTTATAATATACATGAAGAAATTCAAAATAAAATTATCATAGCAATAATGGAGAGATTTCAAAAGAGAAATTGAAATTATTATAATATAATACAGAAATTAACAAAAAAAGATGGCTCTAATAAAAATTTTATATAGTTTGAAGAAAATTTGCATAGTTGAAAAGAATAATTTTTTTTTAATAACAGGTAGATAGAAACTATCAGAAAATTTTTTCTAAATTCCAGATATTAATATTCAAATGTCTTAATTTGAAAAGCTTTTGTTTAAAATTATAGTTATAATTTGCAAATTAGTGCAATTAGAATATTAGTTTCAGTGTCTCAACTTTCTTAAAACAAAATCCAATTTTGATATTATAATTGGTTAATTTTTAACTAACTCCCAATATTGATCTATTATTAGGAAACAAAAACTAACCTTCTCAAAAAATCACCAACAGAAAACTATTTCACCGGTGAATTTAAACATACTAGTTAAAACATAATTAATATTCAATGAAACTAAGTCTCAAATCTTGAATTTTCTAACTATGCGAAATATGACATTCATCATATTAGACATATTTGTTTTCTTTTATCTATATTTCAATTTTTAAATAATGGATTATTCATGCATCAAAACTCTATACAGATTTCAGAGTAAGTTTTAGATCATGACAATATCAATTATTCAAAATATCAATCATTCGATAAAATAAACAAAACACTTTGATTAAATTAATTCTTTGGGGAGGGGGAATTAAATTACTTCATTAATTTGAGTTACTGAATGAAATAAAACAGTATTAATTAAAATTAAAGAAAAATAAGTCAGTATTGCGATTCAAACCAAATGGAAATAAACACTAATAATTTTCTCAAATTCAACAGATAATTTGAATTCTAACTCAAAGTTTCAACTTCAGTACAGAGAATAATAAAATTGAATATTTAGCAATCAATATAATGTAGTATGATTCGTTTTATTATTTTGAAACTAGAATCGCATTATTGGTTATAGCATGATTTACAAATAAACAAAGTTATTTAATAATAATCAGAATTTTAAAAAACAACAGCCTTGTATTAAATGAGAAATAATATGAACATGAACCTCTTTATTAAATTAAAATTATGATAGTAAATTTTTTTATTAAAATACAGAATTTATATAACATTTTCTTAAAATTTTACTTACAATCAGGAAAAACACCTCCAACATACAAAATCTTTAAATTTTTCAGACTCTGAAAAGATAAATGTCAATAAAGTATTCCTTAAATAATAAATATTTAACAGAAGTAAAAAAAGTTTGGCAGTTAATTAAGCCATTTTATACCAAACTGAAAATTAAACTTCAATTAGATAAGCAAGAAAAAACATTAAGGATGCACTTTAATTAGAATATAATTTAGTTTCCAAACCTAAATTCAAAATATTTTCAAATAAATAAATAAGTGCAAAAGAAAGATCTCAGTATTATTTAATAATGTTAAAATAATACTCAGATCATATAGGATTATAAAATAAACATAATTATGCATGTCTATGAGTGAAGATTTCTTTGATTCTCCAATTAGCTGTAGATAATTGGCCTTTAGAGAAATATGGTGTTTCTAGGTTCATAAAAACATTTTTAAGAGATTAAATTTCAAAAGATTAATAATACTAGTAGAAAACAACAAAAAAAGCTCTTTAACGAAGATAATACCATTTTTAAATATTCTGACTGAAATTTATAATAGAAAAGGTTATCTTCCCATATCAAGAAATTAAAGCTAATAAATTGGAAAACATTAATTAAAGAATTTGCACATGGTGCTCATTAAAAACAATTTTGGGGGGAAATTTTTGAATGGTGATAAACATTGTTTTTTCCATATAATTATTCTACAGGTTGAATATTCCAAACAACAACAGAAAATTTGGTTAATGTCAAGTAAAGAAAGTAATTTTATTATTGGGTGAAAAGTGTGAAAATAACTTAAGACCTAAGATAGCAAACCTTAATAATAACAACAACAACAAAAGATAAATATATTTTAAGTTATTTAAAAAAAATCAATTACAAATCAGATGGAAAAAAAATTGGTATTAAAATTGTGGTCATCATTAAAAGAAATTTTTAAATTTTAACCTTTATCATTCTGATATCAATCTGCCATTGTGCTAGATGCATAGTTTCAATGGTTAATGGTTATTATAACAACCATATAATCAGTCATAAACTTTTTCATTAGTTTTAATGAATTATAACAAAATCTATAACAATTTCTTAGATTTCTAAGCACTAAAAATATATCTTTACACTCATAATAATACATTTCATTACTTTTCTGAGTACAAAGAGTTAAGTGAGTATAAAAATAATACTGACAAGGTGATTTATTCAGGAGTTGTCATAGAAGAACACAAAATTTTTAACTCCAATCTTTTTTTCCTAGAAAGACATAGCAACTTTTTGATATACATCGTTAATCCTCCCAAATAGCATTGAAGCCAAACTTTATATAAATCTCTTCAGGGGTATGGTATTGCATAATGCTCAAATAAACAAATAGATATTCAATTTTATATTTATAGATAAGATAATCACACATTATGAAGTAATTAACATTTCTATAGCTTTAAACAAAGACAGAACTGTGAAAGCTCATATAATGTTTTATAGGCTATCCCATAGGTCAATTCATTCTTTAATGATAAATAAATTACAGTTAAAATTTAGTACATAACAAATATTTAAAAAATATAGAAGGGATATTAATAAAATCATTTAATTTGTTAGAAAAATATACTTAAAGAAAGCAAATAGCAAAATAAAAGTCAAAGAGATGTATTGAATCAAACTACTAAAAGAAATACATATTTATTATTTCCTTTATATCTAACAAAAGATCATCTTACCTGGCATAATAATTCAAGACCTCTATCAGATAACTGAATACAATCATTTAAATAAAGGGCAGATAAATTTCGACATCTAGTAGCTAATTTTTGAAAGCCCATGTGACTGAACTGAAATAAAGAAAATCATTAAATTATAACTTCAAATCAATGATAGAAATTTTTTTTTCATTTAGAATTTTAAATTATTCTTAAGAAAATAATTCCTTTAACTATACAAAAGACAAAACTTTAATTGTTTGCCATTATTATTATTTAAACAATTGACTATTGTTTATTTTATATTTTCTTATAATTTCAAAACAATCTTGAACTTTTATTGTTCCTATAACAAAAATAATTATAAAATCTACTCATTTTATAAAGTTATTTCTAGGAGTATAAAAATCAATTATTACTGATAAAAATATATGATTACTTGAAAAGTTAATCTTCAGTTATCAATTATAATATGTGAAATATAAATAAACAAAACAAATACTAATTATAAAGCTTTGAAACACATTACTTTACTATTTTGGGAACTTTTAAGTAAAATAAATTAATAATAAAGTGGAGGACAATAGTGCAGCCTTTTCTCTGTAGCTGTTACCAATGATGAAAGTAAATAGATGAATCAAAACAACTAAGTCTTCAGTAGAAATTAAGAGATCCCTTCTTCATAAAAGCTAAAAACATTAACACTCCATAATCAACAAGGTAATACTTCCACTCTTCTTCCACTGCAAGGAATGTCCCCTAATGGAATTCCTGCCACATGGAACTACAGTCAATGTTCGCCATTATTATGAAACATTAATGAAATTTAGAGAGGCAAACAAATTGAAACATCCATATAAAATTTCTAATGGTGACCATTCAGTTGTATGGCCATGCCAGATTATGTATAATGAACAAAAAAACACGAACAGAAGTTTTAAAAATCCTAAGATACCTCCTTCTACAGTCCAAGTTTGATGTTTTGTGAATCCCATGTCCGCAATGAGCTTTAAAAACTATGTAGAATCAAAAAATTTTAATTGGTTGATGAATTCAAGGTATGTGTGTGCAAATGGTTCATTAGCACCCAAAGAATTCCTATGAACGTGGTAATTTACAACTAATGACACAATGAGATAAATGCCTCAACAGATAAAAGTTTTGAATTTCATGAAATAATTACATTTAATATTTTCAATGCCATTTTTTAAAACTATGAATGAAAAATATAAGAATCAATAAACTCAACAATTATAAAAATAGATATGTGTAAAAAAAAAAAAAAAACTTAAGAAAATCATTACCCTTGAGCACTTTGTCAGAGCACAAGTGTGAAGATTTTGACCAGCCATATGAAAACACTGAAATTGAGGGAAAAACATTACATCTAGTATAAATTAAAAATACATTTTTATAAACTAAGATCATGAGAAATATGCTAAACAATAACATATTCTAATACATCAAAAAATATTTAGAGGTGTTTTTAAGAAATTCAAAACTGTGGAGTAACTGAACAACAAAATCACTTAATGATTTACACAAATAATAATGATAAAAAAAAGTGTTGTAGTACTCATTTGCAAAGTAAATATTATTTGTCACTATACCCAATGCAAGTTTTCGTTCAAAAAAAGACTGGAATCAGTAACAATTCAGATAATTAAGATAATAATCCTAATTTTTATTTTTTGAAAATAGCGCTACAGAGAGGGGAATAAATGCCAACCTTCTTTTTCAGCTTTTTGACAACATGTTTTTAATACTTATGATAGTCAATGTAGCATGAGGTTTACATTTTATTTACTTCTTAATGTTACAGCATGATCTGAATTTTTTTTTAAAAAGTGCTTTGCATGCTTGAATTAATTCTTTGACTGTTATAGGCATGCATATATTTTCTAGCAAAAACCATTAATGTGGCCTATAGGTGCATATATGTTCCTAGCAAAGACTTTGGCAGTTTTGTACTGTCTCTTAGATATTGTTATGGATTTTCCTCCTACTATCTACCGGTTCGTTTACCTGTATAGAGGGGTGTAGAAGATGAACAACTATGATAACTTCAGTAGAAAATGCAACATACAGAATGAAGACCACAACTATTTACAGAAAACTATTATACACAGGCAAGACAAACACACAGGACAGCAGATAGAGCCCACAATAATAACAGTAGTCCACACACAGAAATTCCATAGTAGCAACGTCCACAACACATAAAACAGCCAGACAGGATTCAGCAGAACAGGGAATCTTTGAGGGATTCTGTCTGTGCTTACGTAAGTCTCTCCAAACAGCTGAAACTTCCACTGCCTCTTCTCACTTTCGCTGCCGACTCACTACTTCACACAAAGCGACTACTTCTTGGTTCAGGACTGTTCCGTCATGACGACGACACAACGGGCTATCACACACGACACAAGCTTTAACAGAATACGATACACAGCAATTCAACCCTCCTTCATTGCTTTGGTATTCTCCCAGTGACTCCTCCATTCAGGATGCCTATCCACGACCAACTCAATTTCAGATCTACCGATCGACCATCACCACCCTCCAGGTCTCCAGGCGACTACCCAGCTCAGCTCAGGCATTCTAGTATCTAGGTTTCTAATGGACGGATCGGGGAAATTCTCGATATTTTGAGTACAGTAAAGGCTCCTTATTCGCGCTTCCTTCATTCGCGTTTTTGCTATTCGCGGATTAAAAAAATGCTACCCAATTCCTATATTCGCGCTAAAAATTTCTTTATTCGCGGTTTCTTTATTCAACCAGCCAGTGTTTTGGCATGCTAATAAGAGAGTGTGGGTTATAAGTGCTATTTTTTGTGACTGGTTCCAAAATTGTTTTGTTTCTGAAGTTGAAACTTATTTTAAAAAACAGAATTTAGACTTAAAAGCACTTCTAGTTTTGGACAAAGCACCAGGTCATCCTGGCTTGCTTGAAACTATGCATCCAAATATAAAAGTGATATTTTTACCTCCCAACACGACGGTTTTGCTTCAACCTATTGACCAAGAAATAATCCATGCCTTTAAACTCTATTACATTAGACGAACCATCAAAATCATATTGGATAATATGGAATGTAATCCTGATATGAATGTTATGGAATGATTGGAAGAACTGAAACCTAACACATTGAAGTTATGCTGGAAAAAACTGTGGCCTGCTCTGACTACGGACAATCACGAAGAATCTGTGCAAGTTCAAACTTTGACTGCAAACATAGCTGAAATCGCGAATGGAATAGGACGAGATGGGTTCGAACAGATAGAATCAAAGAACATTCAGGATTTGCTTGAATTCGCAAGATGAAGATTTGGCTGAAACCGACTTGGTGGAAATTCACAGTTCATTGAAGAAGAGGCTTCAACAAGCGCTGGAAATGTGACATTTAATTTGAAAAATCTTAGTGAAGGTATCAGAATGGCAAATGAGCATTGCGATTTCTTTATGAGCATCTATGGAACAAAGGCTTATTTTTAAGAGGCAAATTGCTAATGCGACTGCTGGATATCAGTCTTAATTGAAGGAGCTTTTAAAAACTGTCAAGCAAGAGAAAATTACAAAATTCTTCAAACCATGCCTAGGCTTTAAGATAATTAATCAAAATGTTCAAAAACTTCAATGAAATTGACTTTCTTATATATATATATGTCACCTAGGAACGTATCTCCTATAATCCCATATAAATTACCATTCCGTATTCACGCTTCCTGTATTTGCGGCACATTTATGGAACATGTACCCCGCAAATAAAGAGCTTTTACTGTATTATCCATTTTGTTGTCAATCTCTGGGATCTCCGGCGTGTTCGATATTCACCGAGGCACCACTCAATACAGATTACTGCAAATCAATCTTCCTTACAATGACACTGTTAGCAGGGAAAAGAAAAATTACAGGCTCTAACAATATATTTGGAAATTGTGTGATGTGTGTGTCTGTATGTAAAGGACTCTCAAACAGTTCATGATTCAATAGATAATTTCTAAACCAGAAATTAAATATACGCTTCATATTGGAAAAAAAGTTTTAAATGACAAAAAGAATTCTTTTTCATGTTATTTGAGTCAATAAAAATTAGTTCAAAAAATGCTAAAATAACTAATTTTTTTCATATGGTCCATCAGTCAATTATATTTCAATCAGGCAATATCATCAATTTTATTTAATAAAAAGTTGTCTAAACATATGATTAAAAAATTCCAACATTTTATAACTTAAGCTGAATGGATTATAGTTGTTTAACCTATGCAGAAGTCAAACACAAATTTCCTTAAAGGAACAATTTGGAAAAGTAAAATAATAGTACATGATCATATAATAATATAACTAAGAAGGGTCAATGTATATAATATACATATTATGTGTATGCTGAATAATGATCCCCTAAGATCTTTTTAATGCTTTAAATTTATTTGCAAAATTATTAATTTAAAGCAGATATTTTCCCCATTTCATAAGTCAGTCAGTTTATATTACAGAAGGATTGCATCCTTTTTTAAATTAAAATGTTAACATCAAGAATATTTTACTAAATACAATTCATAAGACCAAGTGATTAGCTCAAAAATTAGAGTTTGCAATTTTTGCAGAAATATATATTGACCAAAACAACACAAGTTAAACAATTTAAATTACATTTCCAATCGAAACTATATCTCTATATCCAAAGATTTAGAAATGAGAAATTGTGTCATGATAAAGCGGACATTCAGTATACATGCGAGTTTAAACTATTTCATAAACAAAACCAAAAATTATTTAGGACACAAAACAAAAAATTATTTTGGAAGCGAAACTAAATTATGACGGAATCCATAGTAAAAATTATTTTAGAATCAAACAACAAAGATAAAAGTATAATGAAATAAAATCTACTTATGAAAGAAACAAATTATATTAATTTTGGAAACGAAACTAATTATTAGAACTGCTAAAAATTATTTTAGATACGAACAAAATTTTAAAAAACTGTCATTGTATTTAATGACTGTCAATGCAGCTACTACTAAAATACACATGAATCTAAAAAAAATTAGTAATAAAAGAGAGAAAATAAGCAAAAGATATAAATAAAAATAACAAATGCAGAGTAAAACTACGGTAAACTGAAGAAAAAGTGCTTAAAAACATATATAAAAAAAGGAAAAACAGAAAATCCCTATGAACGATTCTCATTTAGTTTCCACTTTCCAATACTGGTTTTACAGCTACTTTGGATTAGTGATTATTGATAGACATATATAATTAAAAATCAAAGGCTGAAGAAATCATGTTTGTTCCCATAAAATACTAAAATAGAAAAGAATTTTCATCGCTACAGTGAACAAAAATAATTACCTGGCCTGTTATTCGAGGATTGCCAGTCAAATCAATGTATTCGAGCTTTTTACACAAATGTAAAAGCCACCAGATTCTGTAAAATTTTTACTCATTAACAATCTATAAAATATTTGAACTATTGAAAAATATTTATTATATATAGCATTTAAGTCTTTGCATTTCACCTAACAACAAACTTTACTTTGAATTTCCTTCATATATAATGTTTAAATTTACAGATGAATTTTAAAAAATTTGCATTTAATTATACAATTAAATAATTTTTATAAGTAAATATTAAAAATCATTACAATTTTTTTGAATAATTTAAATAAATTCAAAAACAAAGTTTTCTATAAGATAAATAAAAGATATACTTTTTACTAACCCCTTTTCTCCTACTTCGAAGCACCTTTGTAAAATAGCATGCTATAATTGGATAAAAAATTATATTTCAATTTGATGTTGAAACACATGCACATTTATTACATAAATAAATACATAGCAAATGTAAAATATAAATGACTATAATATATACAAAAAAATTACCAAAATATAGAAAAATTCCAATAAATTTTATAAATCTTAGTTATAACATTTTTTTAAATGATAAAAGAAACTGAATGATAAAAATTTAAAAATTACATTTCTCTTTAACTATGTATGAGATACTCACAGTTGGATAAAACAATTTCAAGAAAAGAAAAAAAAAAAAGAGAGAGAGAATTATTTTAATAAATAGGTATAATTTTTAGTTGTAAATCTAAGAAATCTTCTGATTTCCCCCCCATTAGTATTATACTATGCCAAGTACTAATTAGCTAACTAAAATCTTATCAATTACAATTAATATGAAATTTTACGCTGTTGGCAGTATAAGGTTAAAATACTTCAAAGCATTTGCATTCATTTTCATCTGATACCACACTGATGGATAAGTGCTAAATTTTGATAAACAAGTTTGAAGCTTTACCCTAAAAGAATATTATTCATACCTACTTTTAATTTAGGACATTTAAGAGCCAACTGTTGAAGCGAAACATTGGTCACTTTCACACTTGATAAATTAATGTGTTCCAGGTTCGGACAACACTGAGCTGTAAAAGATAAACAAAGTTTTGAATGGGGGGGAAAAAAAAAGAATTATCATCATAAAATTAATAATATTTATGACAATATAAATAATATACTTTCACAATTGTATCTCATTAGATACATATATCACTTGATTTTATAAAGATTTTTGAAAAGTTACTATCTTTCAGTAAGTGCAAACCTTTGAGAAGATATAGCACTAATCATACACATTTATCTGTTGGCAAAATATTCATTAACCAATACATTTAATTATTAGTAGTAAATGATATTAGCATTTTTATGCCTGTCCATATTATGAGACTCTCTTTTTAATAACTATAACTAGCCTAACAATTCAATAATTTATTAGGATGTCTTAAAAGTTTCTTTCTCATTGTGCTATGAATGGCCTTATCTGATTTCTGTGTGTAGGGGCTTGTCTATTAGCCTTCTATACCATCAGTTTCAGTCAAACCAGATATCTTTTACAGTATGTTTCATTTCAGGCAGTCTCTTTTAAGATTTTCAGGCATAGCAATAAACACGGTAGTAAAAGGTAACAGTTATGGCATGTTATGGCTTCATTATTTAAAAAAAAGCGACAGTTTAAAGAATACAGCCAATGATATTTGTACTGTGTATGGGGACAATAGGCCTTCAACAGTCACAAAGCTGACTTCAACTATACACCCAAAAGTCTATTTGGTGGGATTGGAGGTGTAATTTTCAATAAGCTAATGCCTCAAGGTGAAACAAATTCTACAAAATACTGTCATTAACTGGTGACTTGGCAGCTGAAATAGCAAATAAATGGTCAGGATTAATTAACCAACGAGGCATTTTTTTAACTTCATGGCATTACAGAACCACACATATTACATTAGTTGTGAGAGAGAAGCTCTTACAGTTTGATTGGGATGTTTTATTGCATCTGCATACTCTCCAAATCTTGTTCCATCTAATTATTACTTCTTTCTGTTCTTAAAAATTTCTCTTTGCTGTAAGCCCTTTAAAGCCATCAGCAAAATAAAAGCGCAACTCAAGAATTATTTCTTGTCCAAAATACAGCAATTTTGGAAAGAAGGCATAGTGAGGCTACCTGAGAGATGGGAGAAGGTAATAGAGCAAAAGAGCTCTTATATAATAAAATAAATAATATCGTAAATAGTAAATATTATGTATTCATTTTAATATTAAAAACAGCAAAGAAACTTATGATATCCTAATAATTTAATTAGCATGTTAATGATGCATTTCAGTTTTTCTTTTCTTTTTTTTCTTAGCAACTTTATAAACATGCTTTTAGTTACTTTTTAATGTGTATATCAAGGGGAGGAGAAATGACCAAATAGGGTTTTTTTTTTTAAAAAAAATCAGCATAACTATTAGATAATTTTCATGATTGAAAATAAATGCACTTATTATGATAAATAAATATAAGGTTCAACCAAACATATCCTGAATCAAACCAGGACTTGCCATCTTGAATATAACTAGTAATGATAATAAGTAATATTCCGATTATTATAAATATGTAAGTCTTCATACTTTAATCTCAACATTAATGTTTTTAATAACTTAAGGTTGACATACATTATAGCCTTAAGATTTTGTAAATGACAAAAGTTGTATTTCATATTAAACTAATTGCTAAGTCTTGCTGGCAGCTCCACACCCTCAGACCAACCATCCCAAATAGCAGTTTAATTCAAAATTCTTTTTAATAATTACAATATATTATAACACTAAATTTTTTTAAACCTTTAAGCATACGTTTAAATAATTTAAAAAAAAAAATGTTTTACATTTGATGTTATACATATTAAAAATCTTGAATACTAATATTAACTTATACAAATAAAATTACAAAAGGTAATTAGTTTCAATGTCATTTAATCAGTTGAATGATGTATAAAAAAAAACTATATTGATTAATAACTAAGGATTTAAAGAATCATAACTAAACAATCCTAATAAGTCAAGTCACTCATAAGAAATTCAAACATCTATTAAAAAGAAATAACCACAGAAATATTTTTTTAAAAAATACTGATTAAATATCTTTCCAAAAATGTTAAGCACTAAAAAATATAATAAATAAAACTTGTTGGATACATATTATATTATAACTATCTACATATATTAGATTTTTTTAAAAACTGATATAATACTTTACCTAAAATTTATTTAGAACAAAATATTTAATATAATAAAGTAAAAAAGTACCTAACAAGTAAAATATAATAATAAATACCTATTATTTCAACAGCTTTGTAGTCCAAAGTGTGAGAAGCAGTAGAAAGATCAAGCCTTTTTAAATTGCCAGCGCACTTTTTCAACAAACATAATAAGATTCGATTTGTAAGTGCTGCAATAAAAAAATTAATGTTAAAAAATACAGGTCATGTTTGTTTGTTTGTTTTATATTGAAGTATAAAGAATAGAGATTTTTAAATATAATATTGATAAACACTCCTAATTTAAACATACATATATCTTACTTGTTATATGTATAAAAAAGTTCTTAATCAGCATTTATGAGAATTTTAGTCATGATACAGGATTTTAAAACCCCCATAATGGTTCAAAACCTGAATAAAATCTAGATGGACTTTTAAAATTTAAAGAAAAAAAAATGGCTCCAAAATATTAATTATTTTGAATCTGACACTATTATTTACAGAAATAAAATTTCGAAGCTAAATATATTGAAACAGATTCATTTTCATCATCAACTGTAAATGATGATAAAAATTGACTGTTTCTATTTACAATTGCAGATCAACAATTACTATTAAAAAACAAACTGATTTAATACATTCTTTTTCATAAGAGCTTTCATGGCAGAAAAAGATACAGCTTTCAGTTAAAAAATATATTTAAAGCATAAAAAGGCCTAATTGATATTGGGGCAGTTAATAGAATAGAACTTACGTTTTCCCTCCCAGATGCAGAATGCATTTTGAAGATTTAAACTGGTTTGGCAACGCCATAATTCTAATGCCAGCTTCCTCCACTTTCTACAAACTAGAAAATATAATTTGTCAAAATGCAGTACAGAAAAAAAAAGAATTTTGATAATAAAACTTAAATGAAAACTAAAGCATAATTAGAAAATACCGTTTAATTTACTTACCAAACTCTAATCTAATTCTTTCTCTAATACCCAAATAAGAAAATATCAATATCAACATTTCATCTGTCATTTCATTGATGTTTTGTAAACTGCTGCTTTTAGTTATAGTTAGAGAAGATGTGCTATCTGTTTCCTCTTCACAAGTTGGAGTTAAATCAGGATCAACATTCTAAAAAAAATACTTTATTAATTATAATTTTTCAAAGAAAGTCAGTGTTAAAAATTTATAATCATTTCATTTTAGTTAGAATACTCTTAAATACATCAAAAATTTTAGTCTATAACACAAGTTCAATGGTAGAGGAACAATAATTTCTCACAAATTCTTCCACTCAAAAAAAGATTACTGAAAACAATCAAGAAATTTGGTAAAAGAGTTTGTTATAAAATTATTATGTAAGAATTTAAAAATCCTTCAATACTGATACATTAGATATTGAATGGAATTATGATCCTAATTTTTAAAAATCCTCCTATCCTCTTAATGTGATACTAATGGGGATGTATTAATTATTTTTAAATTGGCAGTGTGCATAAATTCAAATTCTACAATGAATTTTTATATTCAGTAGTCATAAATCTATTCACTCAAAATACAAATGTCATAGCAGCAGATATAATTAAGTAATTGATAAATTGTCAATAAAAATTAAAAAAAAACTTTTTAAACCTCCAAATACTTTAAATTCAAACCTAACGCAAAAACATGATTAACAATATAATTTCAGTTCTATAATCATCACGAGAATATAATCTTTGTAAGATCCTCAGAAGTTGGTAGTATTTGTAAGAACTTAAGTTAGTAAAGAATGGAAAAATGTAATAAAAAAGAAAAGTAAAAAAACTACTATCTTACCTGCTGAAACAAAATTTCTCGTACATCTCTTTTAAATTTTTCAGATTTCTTCTCTTCAGCAGGAAAAACTCGAAGATATCTAAACAGTAATTTTTAAAAAAGTTATTATTTTCAGAAATTACTTCCAGCAATATACACTTCACAATTAAAAAGTGTGAGATTATTTTATAATAATAAAACAAACACATACAATTTTTATGCAATTGCTAGATCTCTAAAAGATGTGTTGAATAAATCTATAATATATAGAACCAAGAAACTGAATGAAAATTTGACTGGATTAATAGAACTTTGTAAAATGCAATATTATGAAGAATACCCTCGTTAATTTTCATCAAAAGTAAGACACCTGTTAAGGAAAATCCATCTAATGAATATACAAAGAAGAGTTGAACAAATTTGATAATGAATGACTTTGCACGGCTCAATAAGAAAAAATAAAATTACAGCCTAAATCTACACAAATCTTTTGCAGAAAATGTAATGATAGGAGTTATTTTTTTTAGTTAAAATTAAATTTACTACTATGAATATTAATTGTATCACTTTGCAGAGATATATGGAATGGTGATAGTTACAAAAGCTCAAATTAAAGTCATTCTTAAGACTTATTTGAATGGTCACTTTTCTTAATGAAAGTCACTGTGGCTATGTATGTTTATAAATATGTATGTATATTCTATATCTCCAACTAAACAATCCAAATTCGACAAAATTTCCATCATGTATTATATGAGGCATGAGAGATAATATAATCCACATTTCAAAGTATAAAAATGATTAATGATAAAATAAATGATAAATTCAAAATACAAAAATTAATATCCAATAAATTAAAAATTAATCAAAGTTTTGCTCCCTACACACATTGTATGAATATTTTTGAAATGTCTCTTATTTTAGAACCTATTTTTTTGACAATGCTCTAACATAATGCTTTAACATAATGATTTAATGATACTGAAATGCCTGCTTATGTTAATCAAACTCAAATAAAGGCAGAAAAAGCTTTAATAAAAAAACATTCAGACAATACAATTTTTTTAATGTTATAACATTTTAAAGAAAACTCATCCTTATTTAATAAATACAATACACAAAAGAATTTTAATCCCAAACAACACCAGGTACATCAACTACCCTCAAATAAGTAAATACACTTTAAGCCGTTATTGAGTTCCAGACATCTTAAGAGATTTTTCATATGAAATTAAATATCTTTTTTCCTCACATGTTATTATCAAGTTGCATATTAGAAATTTTTCCCAGTTTGGAACTTGTCCTCAAGTTAAACCCTGTTTCAGAATGTCGTGTTATACAAGGCTTTCCATCAATTATTAAATTGAATTGAAGTTCTTGTTATTCATAAATTTGCATTACTCAGAATAACAAATTCTTAAGATAATTAATTACCTGTTATATATTTTCAGTTCTTCTAAAGGTGCATTTTTTGCCTTTTCAGCCTCTTGTGCGTTCGAAAATATCACAAAACCATATCTGTATTTAAAAAATGGAAACATATATAACATGACAATAATTTAATTCCAGTCACTTTAGAATAAGCACATAAAGGTGCAACCTTTGATATAGAAAAACAAGATTTAATTCATTTAGCAGAATTAAACAAATTACCCTCTTGATCTGCGTTTGATATGATCTTGAACAATTAAGCAGTCTGTGACTTTTCCAAATTTTGAAAAGAATTCTTTTAATTCTTTTTTTGTGACCTGAAATAGAAGAGAAAAAAAAAATTAAAAACTTGACTACTAATGCAATAGCTTTCAATGTAGTTAGAAACAATATGTATAGTGAGGAAAACAAATTAAAATACTTAAAGTTTTATATCAAGTATTGGTATGTACTATTTAGTGGTTCAAATAAACCTAAGAACAAAAATAAGTTCAACTGGATTATACCTTATTCTGAAAGATCATGGTAATTAGTAAAGTATGGACTTCATGATTTTCCAATCATGAAATAATTCATCATTATGTTAATTAAACCAACATTTCCTCATTAAATACTACACTAGTGAAAGATTGTTCTATAAGATTCAAGAAATACCAGATTTATTTTTAATAGATTTTTTTGCTAGAATTCAGTCTGAATTTTACAATCAGTCACAAAAATCATTGCAGCATAATAATAATAATAACAGCTGTCAAGACTTTAAAATTTCATCAAAGACAGTTAGGAATCCTAACTCAACCTATTAATAAGGAGGAAGAATTTTTGAAAATATGTGACTGAATGCATTTTAATCATCCTAAAATAATGATAAACACATTATAATTCAAATATATTTTGGTATGGTGAACTCAGACTTGAATAAAGCAGATAAAGTTCAAAATTTCTCAAATTAAGTTGAATAAAAGAAAGAAAGAGAGGTAGTAAATTAAGATGTAATTTCTGCAAGATGAAGGCTCATTTTGATTTAATTTTCAGCAATATCCATAAATATATACATATTACTATAGATGCATTAATTCAGAATCTAAATTTCATTCACAAATAATTTTCTTAAGTGGTAAGACAGCTTAACAAATTAGAAAATATTAATTCAATGATAAACTGAAGTTAAGCAACTGTATATTAAAATATTTTATAATGCTAATAGTATCATATTTAATTAATAAAAATCATTCTCACCCCTTCTGGAATGCCTCCTACAAAGAGTCTCCTCTTAAGATTATTGGCAGGTGTATCTTTCTCTTGTTCCAGTCTCTCCAAGCGACTTTGGAGGCTTGGTCTTGCAGGTGAAAAAGCTCGTGGAGCTTCTTCATCAATTTCGTCATCATCAGGGGAGGACAGCTGAAGCCCAGAGTTCAAAACATTAAATCCAATATCTGGTTCTGACACCCTGGACTCAAACAGCCTGCACTTCCTTGGTGACGGTGTACGGCAGAGCCTTTCTCGCAGGGCTTGCTCAGAAAACCGTCCATTTTCACGAATAGGTGTGGACACAGGCGTGGCCGGGAGACTTGAGCGGTAAAATGCTCCTGGTGGATTGCCTGGAAGACAGACCGCATTGAACCCCATAAAGGATTCTGTGTGCAATTTATAGAGGTAGCTGAACCGGAAACCCAACATGATGCGATCTTTCTATTTACCAACCATGACATCTATGAAAGATTTAAATAAATATATATATATATTCAGCAAAATAATGTAATATAAAGTATATCTTTTTGACATTATTTTGTATCTCCATAAAAATATGTTAGAGAATACCATTGATTGGGGGGAGGAGAGCTGAAATTAACTAAATTCCTCATAATAAAATTTTTCAGACATGCTAATGATATCAATAGTTTCTTTATGAAAATAATGGAAATATATCTTTCACTCTCTGTGAAATCTATCATGCAAATGCTTTTTTAAAAGTTCTAATACAACTTATTAACAATTTACAGTATTACAGATTTAAGTAATGACAATTTGTCTTTAATTATTATACCTGTCAATGAATTCATCAAACTAGCTATAATAAAAGAAATAAAAACTGCTAATAGTATTCAAATTCTGCATCTGAAAATTCATATGATGCAAAATATTTTTAAATTAACAGCTTAATATTTTAAAATTAACCAAGCAAATTATTCTTTTCAAAATATGCAATTTTAACCTTTTTTTTTTCTGTTTCTTATTTATGTGCAATTTATTATAACTTCTGAAGTTAAAAAATTTATAAAAAATTTCTATTACAATACTAAATACAAATCAAAAAGGTTAATGGACAACTGATAAATATCTTAGAATGAATTAATAAATTGATAATCAAAGTATTAATACAAGTGACAGATAAAATGAATGAAATTCAACAATTTTTCACAAAGTTGAAAAGCTTTCACAGTGTAATTAATGAGGTTTCAAATGACACAAGAACCAGCTATAAAGTAGGCTATGAAATCAAATTCATAAGAATTTTGTATAGCTTTAAGGGTAAACAAGCATAAAATGTTTATATAATTTTATTTTTTATTTTGCTCTTTTTTTTAACTGCTTTAAAAAGTTTAAAATTAATCATACTAAAAATGTATAAAAAATTGTGTCTTAAAATTAAAAAAAAAATTAAAACAGTCATATTTAGAAACATTTTTTGATTGATATAAATATTGATGGAATTGAGTTCTAATTTAAAAAATGCCAAAACAAATGGAAATTTTACTGCATGAAAGATGTGATTTGTGATTATAAAAATTGGAACAACATCCGTAAAAGCAAATGTAAAATTAATCAGAGACAATCACAACAAATTTTGAACATTTTTCCATATATGACTTCATATACATTATATCATTGACTTTTCAATGTATTAATATTTGTAATCAGCCTATAGGATCCTTTTTCAATTAGATTCCACGATTTGTATGTTTCTTCAGTGATGAAACTGCTATTAGGAATATACTTTCATCATTTAAAATATATATTTAAGAACATTTTTACGAGATAAAAGTTTAAAAATTAGAAGGTATTTATAAAGAAATAAATTATCAATTATATATATCAGCAACAGCAAAAGATTCAGCACAGTATTAAAAAAAGTATGCAATAGAAATATATTTGAAAAATACAGTTGGGATGAATTTATGCAGAAATGTGACTTGTTTCTGCATTTTTGGCAAAAATATGTATTATGTAAATATTTATGCAGTTCATAAAAGTTTTTTTTGTTATTTGGAAACTAAAAAAGTAAACAACTCTCTAGGAATAAAAACTAATAATATATATGTATGTTAGCTAAGTATAAATATATATGTAAAGAGAAATAGCACCTTTCAAAGTGTAATTTAGAAATACGAATTTCGTGAGGAGAAAAACAACAAACATTTTGACAAACACAAAGCAAGAATGGATTTTATATAACTACCCAAAATCTAGTACTTAAAGTTCTTTCGGCCAAAATGCAAAATATACGCTCATAACAACTCTTAATAAGTAATATGTAATAAAAATCAGGAAAATTAGTGAAACTCAAACTATCCATACAAATTACTATACCATTAAACATTTTAGAATGAAGTAGTATCTTGAATGGGTGTAGATTCAACTTTATAATATGTATTGAAATTAAGGTTAATGAAAATCTTAAAGCGTTTTAATGCTGTATGATACAAATAAAACTTACCGATCAAGTGAAGATATATTTCTGCATCTTTAAAAACTTTTAAATCAATGGATCATTTGTTGATTTGGATGGAACATTTTTGGTATTCATCAAATTTCCAAATTTTTAATGCTCATGTTTCATAGAAGTTATCGAGTAGTATATAAATTATTAACTGGTGAAGAAAATCTTTCCCTCGGTCGGAGAACGAAACGATAACAATTTCATCGATTTGTCAATATGATGTTTAAGTGTCTGTTTCCTTCTCCACTAAAATCGGCTACAATTCCAAATAATTTTAAAATTTCTTTGACACAAAATGATTTTGCTACATATAATTTTTAGAAAAAACTTTAAAAATTTTGCTTACTTAGTCTAATTTTTGATCATCGAATAATTAAACCAAACCATTTTCCTCCAAATGACTGATAAAAATTGCGATACTTTAGTAGATTTCAAAATTTTAATAAAAATAAATGGATTAATTTAATTTCCTGTAAAAATTAAATAATATTATTTTATTTAATAATTAAATGCGACATTCTGTGAATGTAATGAAAATTTTATTATAAAATTTGTTGGCAAAATGCTACTTCAAATTTCAAAATACAAAAAAGAAAACAAACATCGGCCAATCAAGACACTGAATTGCAACACAGATAAATTTGAGTTAGTGAGCGCATAGCAGAACGTCTTACATACTATTTTTTTTAAATGCCGATAATCGTATTGTAAGTGTATTATTTATTCTGTGTTTGAAACTAAAGCTTCATTTGGAATCAGCTGCCCTGAGCATTTCATGATGCCGTTTGTTCGAGTAATCGCATGGTTTTAAGACATCTCTGGAAGAAAATTCCCGCCATACTGAAAACAAACGTAAGTGAATAGTGGAGTTAAAATGGATGATCTTCTACAGAAAACTTCCAGATGTTTTGATTCTGTGAACTTTAGTGAACTAATTGAAAGTTGGCTGGAAGAAGTATTCGAAAATGAGTTTACTGATGTTGAGGATATCAATATGTCTCTAGGTATATTGTTTACAGATGATCCCAAAGACACACTTATGAAAATCTGTGATATCTGTGAAGACTGGATTAAAAAACGAAGCGATTTTGACCAGGATGATACCAGCATGGAAAATGAGTCGGCAAGGCCAGAAGATGTTTTGTGGACATACCTTAATGAAATGGATATTGGGGTTAAACATATTCTTGGTATTATTTATTTTTTATGCTCTAAAGCACTGAAAAATACTTCAACTGAAGAAGATAAAGAGATCGGATTGATTAGTGCTAAATGGTATTTTTGCTGCTTAAGAGTTCCTGGCAGTTCTGCATATTCTGTTTACAAAGCTAACCTGTTTCGCTTATGTATGGACTGTTTTCAAATTGCAGACATAGAGAGTCTTTTGCCAGCAATGATATCTTCTGTAGAATCATTAATTCCTTTGTTAACAGTCTGTCATTTAGGATCAGATACTACTACAGTTGATTATGTTATTGCTAAACTATGTGAACTTGTAGGCAGTGAACAATCCAGTACATCTTTGGATTTCGATTTAAACATCCTATCCATGCCTGCGCGGGATCGTCGTCGTCGTACTTTCTCTTTCATTCTGACTTCTCTTGCATTTCAGGGCCTTTCAACCCTTATTAGTTCAGATTTGAATGGGGAAAAGGATTACATTTATTCAGTTATATTATCAAATCTTAATCGTCATATTTTGTGTTCAAGAGTAAAGAAAACAAATATTTCTGCAAAATTCATGTGTGTCAAAGATAATTGTGTTTCCTTCATATGTTACAATTTGAAAAAAGATCCTGAAATATGTTCCAAGTTAACACTAACATCTTTAAAACGACTATGCCTGTCTGTCAGTGATAAATCTGAATTTAGGGCTGCTGTATCAAATGCAGTTGTTACTATGTTATATAACTTGCAAGTGCATGATTTTGTTGATTTCATTCAATGGCTTTTGCTTCTCGTTGATGCTGCTGATGGAAGTCATCGAGTATTTGCCTTAGAAGTTATGGGTCTTTTATTGGGTGATGTTCCACAGATAAATAAAGAGGGCTTACCAGAGACAATGGAAGTTTATTTAACTCCTATTCCAATTATCTTCGCAATTCTCACAAGATGTGATGATGTTTCGCCTGCTGTACGCACAAGAGCCCTTGGTGTTTTGTCTCAGCATATGCAACATATGTTAAATTCTCTCATGTCTGTTGATTTTTCAAACTTTCCTGGAGAAGAATTTGGTGAAGAAACCGAATCTTATGATGTAAATGGTGAAAATAGACAGTTTTGGTACAAGTTTTCATCATTTAAAGATATGGTGGGCGAAATGAGTAATATGTTGCATCGGCGAGTGGAAGATAATAATTGCATGTCAAGAAAAGCAGCTCTTCAAGCTTTAGAAAATATTGTTTCATTTGATGTTGAATATTTGACAGCAGAAAATTTAAAGGTAAAATTTTTTTTTAACTTTTGATTTCTTTATTATATCGCACTACACGTAGATCTTTAACTATCCGTATCTAAAAAAATAATATATTATTAAAAAATTTATATGCTTTTATATAAAGCGGCTTTAAAATCTTTATTCCTTGCTTGAAAATGTATACTGTAATCAAGGATATAGCTTAGTGTTTCAAATTGAAATTTCACATGACAGAATCTTCTTCCTTAATTTTTGTGAATCATGTATTTTAATAATTATCTAATATTAGATTCCTTTATAATCTTTATTTCAATGCAAAGTTTGCAAAGCAATTCAGATATTTTTAAAACATTGTATATTGTTACTAGTGTTACTTTGTATGTCTGTATGTATGGATATATATATATATATTATAAGGATGTTATATATATATATATTATAAGGATGTTATAATTTAAATTTGTAATATTAAAATGCAAACACATTTAAATTAAACTTAAATAACTTAATAAAATGCTTTAGCCTAAGGATTTGTTAGATACAATAAAAAATATTACTGATCTTAAATCCACAGAATAAGCAATTAGGAAGTTCAAATCTTATAAATAATGGCATGAATATTATAACTACATAAAGGTGCAATGTTTATTGAAGCCAACAATTTTTGATCGAAAATATCATGTTCATCTTTTGTCTATGTCTATCAACTTAATTAAACCTATAGTTTGTCAGGGGCATGGAGTAAGTAAAAAAAACTTGTCAATAGCATTTTGTTAGTACATAAATATTGCAGTATTAGGCCAAAAAAGGAACAATGTCATATATACAAGTGAAACTTAAGTGAAAATAAAAAGATAATTTTACTTGGTAAATTTGTTGTATTTAGTAAATTTAGTAGCCCAAGTGATTTCCAATTAATAAGGTTCTTTTATGTATATTTGTGACAAAATTAGCTCCTTTTTATCTCATTTTCATTGCTTTACTTTGTAGTTCTTTGTCTTAAATCTTGAATTAATCCGTTTGAAATAGTTCCAGTCTTTATCTTTTTAATATTTTAGCTGTCTTTATTTTTAACTCCTATTTTAATTCATCCTCAAACTTCATCTTTCTAAGAAGTATCTCTTCTTGACACAATTTTTTTAATATTATTCTTAATTTTATTACCTTAAACTTCTATTTGTATAGAATAACTAGGTGCCTTTGTTGACCAGCTGGTTCACCAGTGCTAGAGCTCTCTAAAATTTTCAATTGGTTATATATTTATAAGCCTGTTCTGTTCTTACTAATTTTCTGTCAGCATCCGTAAAAATCAGTTATTAAATAGAAATAATTAAACTGTAATTAATATGAAGACATTTTTTACAGAAACCAATCATGTTTTTTAAAAAATAAAATGTGAGAGTTGAAAGCAAATTCGTTCGATATTAAAATCTTATTTTAAATATAGATTAAATTTAATAATTTATAATATCTCAATGATTTATTCAGCAAAATTTTCCAAGATTTATTGTACCATTAAGTTTTTTGGTTTATTTACAAAAGTATTTAAAATGCCCAGAAAACACAATTATAATCTTTTGAAGAGGAGTATTAAAGCTCTGGCTGCGAAAGTAGCTAGAAGATCAGTTTGCAATTTTATGGAGCATTTGCAGACTATCAAATTCCCTCCAGCTGTGTGATAAATACAAGGACGCTTTATCAGAAGATATCGATCATAGGCTGGATGACCCTCACAGTGACTTAATCATTAAAGAAGCTCTGGTATAGATTGATGATAAAATGATTTCCATATCTGGAAAATGTCTCTCTGATTTCGGCCTACCCACCTCAAAGAAGAAGGGAATTACAAGCGAAGTTATTATAAAGGAATTAAATTACGTCAACTCTGTTTTAGAAGGCAGGTTGATGAAATTACATTATGATTACTTCTCATGCAGCATCAAGTCTGTGAAACAATCCTGAATCAAATAAATAATGTAAAGCAGGGTTTATTCTTTCTTGACATACCAGGAGGTACATATAGATAAGACATTTGTGCTGATCTCCTGTTAGCCCAACTCTGTGAGAATCACAATATAGCTCTGGCTGTAGCTTCCGCTGGCATTGCTACAACTTTACTTAATGGTGGCCGGGCTGCACTTTCTTTTTTCAAACTACAGCTTAATCTTGCAAGCTAAGATACCTCATCAAAAACATTGGCTAGGGAATACTTTTGTACCAGTGCAAGTTAGTAGTATAGGACGAGAGAGTATATAAGCGTTAAACTACAGCCTGTAGGATATCCATGGCAACCAGGCAGGGATGGGCAGTGTTGTCATTTTCTTCCAAGAGATTTTAGACAGTCACTGCCAATATTTATCTGACCGTCAGTTCTCATATATATACAGCAAAATGTCTATGCAAACGAAATCACTGGTAATAGCTAGTGTGTGTGTTCGTACGTTCGTTCCAATTTTTATCATTAATAAAATGCTTTTTATTTATCCACTTAGGTTCAATTACAATCTTTTAAACTTGTAGTGGATGATAATACAGTTTTGATTCAAATAATTACTAATTATTCAGTATTTTAACAGCAGAAAATACTGAAATTTTACTTAATTTTTAATTAATAAAATCATTATGAAAAATTCTTTAAAATCACACCAAGTTGCTGTTTCGTGACCTCCTAGATATACATGTATCAAATTTGATAGCTTTAATCAAATGATCTGACCTGTAGAGCAAGGATACACACATGCATTCAGCTTTATTATAAGTATAAATGATCAAAAGTTATATTTCCTACTGTTTAATAATTCTTTACAGCTTCTTCCCCATTGTGAATGTGTTTGTATTAAATTTGAAATGACTTTTGCCTATTGTGGAACTCAAGATTATCTCTGAGTGCTACACAATTCTTTTTTTACTTTTCCAAAGTTCACATTTGTAATTTTAGGATATGTATTTTTCAAGGTTTTTGTAAATTTTCTCTTAAGTAATTTCTTATGGTTTTTTTTTATATATGTATACAATATTTTATCAGATTTGCCTTCTTTTCTTTTGTAGGTGTTGCTATCAGATAATAATAACCACAAAAAACTTATTGTGCAGTATTGAAATTTAATCATTGAATTTATTTTATCTTATTGTATATGTGGAAATCTTGAAGTCTGCATTCATGAAATATTTTAAAATTATACAAGACAATTTTGGTGACAAAAATAGCTAATAAAAAGAAACTTATCATTTCTATAATTATTAAGCATTTGGAAAGAAAATAAAAGACCTAGAAATAAGTTATCTAAACAGAGATTCATTTCAAATTGCAGACTTCTTTTAAGATTCATATATATATATATATGCATATAGAACTAAAGTTGATACAGTGCTAATTAAGACATAAACAAACTCAAAGAATATGTTATGTAATATTTTTTAACTATCCTTCTCTTTGTTATTACATAAGCAGAATCGCAAGGATAAGCAATATCAAAAAGTATTTTGACATAAATAACAGGTAAAAAGACATTTTAAAAATATATAATTATGAAAAAAGCCTCCTCCCCTTCTTCTGAGCATTTCAATTTATGTGTTTTCTTTTGATGTACGCTTTCTCTACTACTCTAATTTATAATTTACATCACTATTTACTTGTTATCTAAAGAGTATAAAAGAGAAAAAATAGTATGTGGGATAAATAATTTATATCTAAGTAATTAATTTTCAGCAAAGAAAGATGCTATATAATCTTTCCTTAAAATTTAGAAGTTATAATTTTTTATTGAATATGAAGGCAATTAATATCACTAATATGAATATTTCTGTGTTTGTAATTTAATTTAAGTTTTAAAATTCATATTAATTTAAAAATTGTGAATATTAAAATATAATCTATAAAAATACATACGTCAAATAATTTCTTGTTTTCTAGCTTTTTGTATCAGCTTCAAGGGATACTAATGTTAATGTAAGAAAGCAAATAACACAGTCTTTAACAAGTATTTTGGAAACTTACCCTCATCACCCTAAAGCCATGGAATGCTGGTTAA
Organism: Argiope trifasciata; assembly: GCA_026543055.1. Classification (NCBI taxonomy): domain Eukaryota; kingdom Metazoa; phylum Arthropoda; class Arachnida; order Araneae; family Araneidae; genus Argiope; species Argiope trifasciata. The sequence continues at coordinate 533,160 of JAPMOQ010053173.1, read as the reverse complement.
AATCCATTTTTCCTCTTGTTCAAGATCCAGAAAATTCAGTGCAAGCAAAAGTGTTAAGTGTATTTGAAGAAAAATTTCTTCTGACTATTTTATCTGATAAAAATGAAGAAAAAGAAGCTCTATTCCTTTTATTGGAGAAGTTAGCACATGGTGAATATTTGTCTTACCAGAGATATTTGAATAAAGCTTTTAAATGTTGGAAAGATGAGAAAAAGCTCAAGTAAGTTCAGAAGCTCTTCTTAATTATTATTATTTGTTCCCTAAATTTTTAATGCATTTTTTTAGAAAAAACGTATTTCATATTTATTTCATTTCAGTCATATTCTAAAAATTACATTTTTATATGTTTAATTTGCAATAATTGTTTTTTAATTTGAGTTTTTATCAATCTGATAGCAACATATTGATAAAAGATAATATTTTTTCCTTTCACTCATAACGTGTGCATGTAGCTTAAATTTTATTTATGTTGGTAAAAGATATAATTAATTTTTTTTCATATTCATGAAAAATAGAAATTTAATTTGTTTAAAATATTAGTATCACTAATAACTAAATTTTTTTAATTTTTAATATGATTTAAAAATCAATTTTGTGCTATAATATTTTTTTAAAGTTATGGCAAAGAAACATTGAAATTTCACATGATTTTTAATCAAATTAAAAGTTTGAAAAAATCGCTCCAAGGTGCACAATCTTCAAGGTATTCATGTGTCAAATTTAATAGTTGTAGTTCAAACTGTCTGGCCTGTAGAGCATCAACACACAAATTTAGCTTTACTATAAGTGTAGATAGATTATACTAGAAAGTTTTGGGCAGACTGTTCTTTTTTTAAAATTTAAGTTAAATTTTAGCATTTTTCACAGTAATTTCCAAAAATATTATATTATTAAACAAATCAGAGGTACAATAAATAGTTTCTTTCATTAACATTCTGACAGAACATCAAGCTTCGTTATTCTAAAAGAATACTTTAATCTAATTTATAAAAATGGACATTTGTTTGTATTTTATATCATTTTGATAAATACATTTTATCTTATATCATTTTGATAAATACATTTGTTTGTATTTTATATCATTTTGATAAATTATTAATTTCACTTATGTGAAAGCTTTAAACATAATATAATTATTATATTCATAGTTTATCTTTTTTTTACATTCAATATAGAATTATTATTATCAATGCTGAATAAGTTATATATCTGGAAAAATTTTCTGTGCAAACAATAGTTTATCTATTAATTATGTGAATCATCTAATGATATTTTGGTTTTATTGTTTTGATTGCTTCATCAAAAAATATGCCTTTAAAACGTCCATCGCTTAGTAGATCAACGCAGTCCATAAAAGTAAGCGAGTTCTACCTTCTCAAACAAACAAACAACAAGCAAGTAATGAAACAGACTATTTACGAATTGTAAATTCACCTACTTCAAAATCTCAAGATCAGTATGTGGCAAGAACCAAAAGACAATGTTTTTGTGCTACCTAATCTTACGCATCAGAATCAGAAGATTCGGAACCGAAGGGTTTCAGGTTCGAGGCTCGATTCCACCGAAGATCCGTGGTGTGAGGGGGTCTGTTGCACGTTAAATCTGTCAGGCCAAACGTCCACCCGCTGGTGTGGAGAGGGGGGTGCCAGTTCAGGTGTCGTTCTCGTCATCTGACCTTGGTTCAAAATCAGGAGGTCCGTCCCAAAATAGCCCTCGTGTTGCTTTAAAACGGGACGTTAATATAACTAAACTAAACAAAAGACCAAAATGCATGAAGAATTGAAAGAGAACGTTTACAAGATATTCGATCTCAAAGAATGCTATATGCTGATTTCAATCTTTTTGGATTTCATTATGATTGCATCCCATTGTGCCTATGGGCATTGCAATTCACTTAGGTTCAACAATGAAACACCAAGAATATGCTGCACAAATGGCAAAGTAAAATTGCTATTGTTACATCCACCACCTGATCCATTTTTGCCATTGCTGTCAAGTGACTCACCTGATTCCAAGCACATTTTGCAAGTTGTTCGTAAATCTAATTCAACATTTTGAACAACATCTTTCACAGTTGATAAATCTTTTCATGATCAGTACATGACAACTTTTGAAATTCATGGATAAATATATCACCTTGTCTGATCATTTCTACCTGTTTTGAAGACTGTATATAAATTTTTCTGGGTATATTTTGTGGGTGATGTTGATGCATAAATTATTCTATGCTGTGATGCGGTTCCAGTCACCAAATGTCCTATTACATTCTATTCACAATCATTTTTCTACCAATGCTATTCATTGATAAATTTATTCAAAACTTCTTTCGACTGCTTACCAGTAGATAATTATGTAATTCAAATATGAGCCAACTACATACTTCTCAAACAGCATTCCCAACACATCAACATAATCAGAACATTCAGATTGCCTTAATTAGCAAAGAATATGATACACATGATATAAATCTTCAGCAACAGAATAATATAATTCAACATGTCTCTGAATCACAGCAATTATACGATGCTCTGCATTATGCCATAATTTTATGGGAAAGGGCAAGATGGATATCATTTTAATATTATGCAAACTAATATAATTACAGGTAACAGGATATCCTTATTTCATTTTTTTATATGTTTCCACGATGAATTATTAATCTTACAGCATATTGATACCTCAGAATTGAACAAATCATATTCTGCAGTGATGTCAACTATTCCATCTATACGTAATAGATATGTATGCCAAAATTATATCCAAACATTTGTTATTCATTCGGTTAAATCAAAAATTGTTGCAGAAGTATGCATTCATTTATGCAGTGCAATTGCAAACGATGGAATGTTTCAGTCTTTGGCAAAAATGGTCATATTTCCAGCAATGTTCAATGACAGCCCATGGCATATGCATGAATATGCACAGGATGCCATGACATATATACATTCATATGGCCAACCTGACTTTTGTTACGTTTATGTGAATTATATTTTTTCATTACCTTTACATTGCTTTATTATTCCTTTGTGGAACATTAATCCACCCCAGTTCTGAAATGGTTCAAGACTCGCTGTAAAGAAGCTAATTCTGAATGTCATAAAGAAAACTATTCTTAATTGAAAATCGAATGGTAAAGATGTACTCATTTCACTGGTTCCCATTATTCCCACTGACATGCCTTCTGATTTCAAATGACTGCAATTCCCCATTCTAATTGCATTTTTTAAGACCATTAGAGAGGTACAAAGACAATCACTTTAAGTGTGCGGATTGACTTAGAAAATCCATATTTTCACACAGTAGTATATTGCATATTCATGTGTTGATCAGCCAATAAATGTACTTGCCTTTGCTGTGGATGGAATACAAAAATTGTCTATCCTAAAACACTTGATTAAGAAATTTAAGAAACAGAGTAAATAGTATTTCTACTTTTTCCTTATATATTATTCAATTTCAATTAATAATTAATTCATTGCCCAAAAGAAGATAATCTTAATTAAACAAGAAAGCTATTAGAAATTTTGAACAATATTTCCAAGATTATTTTTTCTGCGGCAATAACTCATCAGGTACCATCTAGCCAATTTATAAAATTTAATGTGTGTATATATGTAACAATTTTTAACTTTATTTAACTTCATATTAATTTCCTAATTTTTATCTTAGTTTAGCTTATATTAACATTATTCTAAAATGTTCTCTTATTTCTTAATCCAATCCCCATTTATTATTTTTAACTTATGCTTTAGAAAACTGCTGACTGAATCATTTTTCCATGACCTGAGCAGAGATAAAAATCCTTAACCCTTAATGACCTAGAGTTTCAATTTTGATACCAATCTTTTAAACCGAATGTTCCCATTACAATTAGTTTTTTTTTATAGGTTAGCTGTACGTATTTTACTGTTGTATAATATTCTTTCCAACGAAATTTTTAAAAAAATCAAATGTCATTATTGTTTTATTTTATCTATGACACATTACTTGCGCGGCAAAGTGAACAAGTAAACACATTTTACTAAAAGTTTTGTTGAATACAAATTTGATATATTTTCTTTTTCTGAAGAATATAAATACTTTTGAGGTAAGTGAATATATTATTTTCGCTATGATATAATTATTTTTTGCGAGTGCATGTTTTACTTGAAGAAACTAGTGCTATTTTTGTGAGTATCAATTTTGATACTTCAGGCATTCCGCCCTACATAAAACCTACCTACTAATTCTTTGGCTATTTTTCCCTTCATCTAGACCCTCAAGCAAACACAATAATATTAAAAATAAATCACTTTCGTAAATCAGGCTACTAAGGGTTAATGTTTATAACATTCTTTTAAAGATGTCTAAGATTCCCTTTTCAAAGCTTACAAATGTCAAATAAAGCCTCATAAAAATCTCATAATAAAGTCACTGAAGGGAAAATTTCTGCCCTTTTTGCTCTTGTGTTGCAATGTCAACTGATGCCTCTGTATTGAAATAATTAAAAAGTCCATAAGGTCCCCCCCCCCTCTTTTTGGTTAAGCATCTGCTAAAATATGTTTATATACATATAAATGTAAACATATAAAAGTATTTGTAATATGTATTTTAGTTTGTCAAAACTTTTATTTTCTTAAAGATTTCCATACAAGAATGTTATTTAGAATGTATAATTGTGGTGGATTCATGTTTATACTAATTATTTTGTATGTTTTGTAATTCCTTTTTATATTTAAATCTTTTCCTATTGTAATTATTTATTATTTTTTTACAGACCAAATCTTGTATTAAAATTAGAAAAATACTTTGGAAGCGGTAAAGATGAATCTGTTTGGTTTTATTTAAGTATTTTTGGAGCCTTTTGCAAGTTGCCTACTAAAATATGTCAACTTGCTCTTGAAGAATTTCAAAAATTTGAAAATTGGGACAATCCTTCTTTCATGCAAAATATATTAAAAGTGCTAAACAATGCCTTTCGTGATATGCCTTCTGATGATTTAGAAGTTATGAAAGGTAAATTATTTTGCAGTTTCTTTTAACACATTTCTTTTATTACTTTAATCTCTTTATATTAATTCACTTCAATTTTTTTATGTATAAAATTCCATTTTATTTTCTCTTATCATTGAAAGTATAGTAATCATAAAAAAATTTAAACTTGAGATTTTAATGAATCTCCTTATTTTAGACCTCTTTAAATTTAAGAAACACATTTGTGGAAAATGTCTGTCTGTGACAAAAAGAACTTGGAGCTAGATAGATGAAATTTGGTATATGGTCTTAACACATTTGCTAGTTTTATCAAATTTTGTACAAACTCCATTTACAGGAAGTCTATCTGTCCACTTGTTTGAATATAAGTTAATGGAAAAACTAGAAACTGAAGGGAAAAATTCAGCACATGGATTTAACATCTATATTGTAGAAATTTTAAATAAAAATTTCAACCAAATCTAATGTGTATCCACCACAATAAGAATTCCAGACAAATATCTATTTTTATTGCTAAAAAAACCAGTTACTGCAGGAAGTTTTTTTTTCATATTGTTAAAAATTCATTCAAATTCCTTACATTGGCACATTTAGTGCCAAATCAGCAATATTTGGCATTATTTCATCCAATTTTTGAAAACAAATTCCAAAAAATAATTTACTAAGCTAAAAATAATTTAAATACTCAGAATAATGTAAAAACCTGATATTTTTGTTAAATGCATACAAAGAACTGTGCAAATTAAATAAAAATTGAATAATTATTTACATGTCTAACAATTGCGCAAGAAGAAGAAGAAATATAAAGTAAAACCATTCGTGACAAAAAATTAACCATTTTAATTTCATTTGCTTTAAATTTATTTAATATAAAATTGTCCAGATAAAACATGGGGTAATATGCCTTACATAAAAACAGTAGTATAATTCATTATATTTCATTATTTTTATAAAAGGCTGTTAATAATCTAAAATAAGAAGTTTCATTGTTAAATATGCTTGAACCTTTTCGAAATTTATATTATTTTTCTCTGAAGTAAGTAGCATTTTCCGAATCATAAAATTAACAATTGCCATAATATCAACTTTTAGATTTTTTTTAACAATCTAATTTTGATTTGTAATATATGATTAATATATACAAGTTTTCTGTTACATAATTAGTTTTGAAAAGTTTATAGTAAAAGTATTCATAAATTTCAAAAAAATTTAAATGTTAATTCAGGTGAGGAAAAATAAATAGACCCAATATCATATTACATTATGTGATGTTGGTAAAAAGCTGTAAAAGTTTGTTTTAAGGTAGTATTTCAGACAACCATGTATTCATTTTCCCTGGCTTGAAAAAATATTAATTATTTCATGGAATTTTTTTTTTCAGAAACTGTCATTTTAAATAACAACATGATGAAGGATTTTTTCTTTTCAGTGTATATCAATAGTCATGAGCATTGATAGCAATAAAGGATCCATAAATTCCTGCGTTCATTTTATTATTTCGGGGTTAAAAATTTTTCACTACCAATGTTTTTCAATTTCACATCCACATTTCTGTTCAAAGTCCATCAATGTCAATTCAATAATACTCACCAATTTGTTATCACAATCTGTGAATCTAAATAGAAGAAATATCAATAAATATTTTAATTTTTTTAGCTCACATTACTGTGCCTAAATTGTTATCTTCTTAGAATCATATCTATGAAGGAAAGCTATTAATACAATTAGAAGGTGAGAAGACAAGCCTCAACAAAAACATCAGCTCTTTATTTCATTAAAAAAAGCATTATATTTTCATGCAGTGTAGAATGTTATGTTGTTGAATTATGTTGTTGAATAACATTTCACTATAAATATTTAATACAAATACTTTTTAACAATTGCATATGCTCTTTGATATCCAGAAAAGAAATTAAATCATTCTAATCTATTAAACATTTTCAAATAGTATAATAATATAACTATTTGTAATTTCAAAAGTAATTCTTTTTTTTTTTCTTTTAAATATAAAAATTCAATTTTTCATAATTATTTTTTATGACTAGAATCAAAAATTTAAAACAATGTTTTTTTGTATCTTTTTATCTTGACAATGATTATGATTCAGTCATCGCCTAGATGACTAAATTACATTAGAAATTTATGGAAATATTCAATATTTAAATCAATTAATGTTGACCAAAGAAAGGTTAACAGAATATGAAAGTAAGCTAAGCGGATATAAACACATGGACAGTGCCTAAAGTGAGAAGTCAAATGTGCAACATCTTTTTTTATTGCTGCAAATTGACACCAAGGGGGGAAAACCTTGACTTCCATCTGATTCCTCATATTAAAAATGAATCTTTCCTACGAAAATCTTTTTCTATAATGCCTGTATTAAACATATACATTTAACTGGAAGTTTTCTCATGGTGGACATACAGTAGAAGGGGTTGCCTGCCTCTCAGTCTTTACTCTTAGAAACATGTAAATATAATAACTGCCACATACTACAGTTTAAATATTTCAAATTTGGTATGGGATTTTATGACTACAAGTGTAGTTTTGTGTTAAATTTTTTTTTCAGTTAAATGCAAAAAATTGTTTGAAACACAAAATTCATTTTTGGGTATTATTATTCCCATTTCAGATATTAATTGCCAAATAACTCATCAAGGATGCCTCAAATTCAGTAAAAATGCTAACGTTTGATATTTCATAACTACTGAATGCCAGTGCCCTGTAAGTCCACTTGCAGAAGATATTGGAAAAGTTTTGGGGAGATCATTCCCACTAATTATGACTAGGAAAATTCAGCAAACCTGTGAAAAATCTTGCATATCTCTTAAAATCAAAATTTTAGAACTTATTTCTGAATTTTATTTTCTTACTAGCTGCCTTTGGCGACCAGCTGGTTCGCCATGAGTAATGCGTTCTAAAATTTTCAATCAAATCACATATTCATTAGCCTTGAAGTAATTTATGGCATTGATTGGCCTGAAATTAATATTTTCTTTAAGATGATGGACGGAAAGTTCTAAAAGCACGCGTTTTCCTAATAATATTCTTTAATTTTATAAATCAGTCAGTTTTAATTGATTTAGAAGACTGATTGATGTAGCAACTTTTATTAAAAATATTTTGTAAAATATGGCTCACAGAGCAAAGTATGAAGAAATCTAAAACTCATAATTCATCAATGCATAATTGGATTCAAGCCACATAAAATGCCACATAAATTCAATCAGGTTTATCGTAAATAAAGAAGATTTATTGAATTAATGATATAGATATTGCAAACGATCATAGAATCCTTTACTTTGCATTTATTTTTTTAGGAAATATCTCATTTTATATTTATTGTATTTTATCCAGTCACGTGCTAAAAGTTGCATTTCTTTAGATTTTTTTGGGATGGTAGTTTTTTTTTATTCGAACTTCAGGCATTCTTTTATTTTATCCAGTCACGTGCTAAAAAAACATGGTTAAAATATTTCTTTAAAAATTCGTTAAAAATAGAAGCTTACGCTATAAATTAAAAAAACTGATACCGTTAGAAAGCTGATTTTTTTATCTTTAAATTGATATAAAAATCATGTTTGTGCGATAATATTTTCGGAAGTTATAGCGGGAAAACGTCTAAATTTCGCTTAAATTTTAATTAATTAAAATTAAAAATTCGAAAAAAGGGCTCCGAGGTGAACATTCTGGACCTCCAAGGTATGCATGTACTAAATTTGGTAGCTGTAGGTCCAACGGTCTGACCTGTAGAGCGCCAACACACACACACACATTGAGCTTTATTATAAGTATAGATGTTTATATGCATATACATATATCATAGCTAAAATAACAAATTCAGGGCGATCAGTACTTAAATAATCAATTTCATAAAAAGGCTACTGAGGAAATTTGCTTTGAAATTATTGTGATATTAAAAATCAAATCAAAATACAAATTTTTTTTCTTGAAAAAGTCACATCTCTATATGAAAGCATAATAGATAAGTTATCTGCTTTAAAGATAAATAAAATATTTGTTTTTCATAAAATGCCAAAGTAAAATTTCTATTATTTTTCTCCGGTTTTTTCATTAAATTCTATAGTATTAAATATTATTAATTTTAAATAATAGTTTATATGGCATACAATAATTTTTTTTAAAAAATTAAATTTTATTTATATATATAAATTATTTTTAAATATATAAGATTTAAGACCAGTGCACATTAATTCACCTTATAAATTTCCCAGTACTGTCAATTTACCTTGTCGTTGAACTAATTTGATTTATATATGGCAGAAATTTCATACTTGGTTCAAACTTAGGGAAGTGCTTTGTTTTTAATTTCATAAAACTTCTTTAAAATTTGAAAATTTTAATATTGATTAACTGCATGATCATAGTGTTAATGGTTCAAACGTCAATGTAAATTTTTAACTCAAATCTAATTAAAGATTCTGATACTGAAAAACATAAAATATAGCTGCTTTATTAAACCTGTTTTTTCCATTATTAAAAAAAATTAAGTTTAAAACAATAAATTTAATTTATGTAAAGTTAATTTTTTTTAAAGTGTATTTATATTTTTGTTCTTTTCTCTCTTTGATATTTATTTCGTCTTTGAAATCAAACTGCCTTACAAGTTAACAAATGCTGATATACTAATATTTATCCCTAAATGACTGGAATATTGTATATCCACCATTAATCATCATTCCTAATTATTAAAAATTTATTGTCTTTTAAATAGATGTGCTCAAGAAAAAGCTAGAAGACTTTGCTGCATCTGTGGAAATTATGCCTTTAATGATAGAAATTTTATTCAACATCGAGAAATATCTTAAGATGGAGAACGATTTTGCTCAGTTTGCTGACAAAATGATTCAGGTATTTGTTACATTCCAAAATATTTTAAGTCTTTCGTGATTGCTGAAGATTTACCTGATTATATGGTTGCATTTCCTTTGTTTTGTTTGATCTTTATATATGCTTCAATTTCAATGAATGTATTCATTGCCAACAAGAAAATATATATCATTCTTCCTATCATTATTAATTAAACAAGGTGACTATTTCAAATTCCAAATAAAATTTCCAACATTATTTCTTTCTTCTGCAGCAGCAAAACTACACGTACCAGCTAGTGTGTGTGTATATATATATATATATATATAATCTGGGAAATTTTATGACTGTCAGTAACTTGTTTTAAAAATGTTGGAATGCATAATGAATAAATCTTTAGTAAATTGTGCATCAGTAAAAAAATGTTGTTTTGGCTGAGAAAAACTAATAAATGTATTTAAAAATTTTGCTCATTTTCAGCAATTTTAATGTCAGGAAAATGTGACTTTCTTTCATTCTTTATTAGAAGATAGTAAATATATAGAACTGCAGAGAGTTTATTAATTATTTTTATTATTTCTCATAAACAACTGATGAAAAAAAAATTCATGGATAAAAAATTTTAAGTAGGAAATTTGAATAAAATATATTGCAAGTCATATATTAATAGATTATATTATCATTTTTATAATGTATTATAAAATGGCAATGTATAATCTATGGCCTCTCAAAACACTGACAGAATCCACTCTATAGACATATTTGAAGAATTAAGATTATTATTGATGTCAGGCTACTCAAAATAATATTTATATTTTGAGGAACAAATGGCTAAAAAAATAGCTGTCAATGGTGTAAAAAAAAGTTAGAATTTGATTTTTAAAAATGTTTCAATGAAAAAAGCAATTTAATTAAATAGAGTATAAAATGTCTAATGCACTTGCTTAAAAAGCCAGAGATTTTTCAATACCAACAAAATCTAATCAGTTGCAGAGAGCTATTAGTAATTAAATTAAAAAACATTTCTTAAAAGAAATAAATTTTTATCAATATTTGTTAGCCTTTCTTTGTTCTTAAACAACCATTCCCCCTTCCTTTTAAAGAATTGAAGTGCGGATGAAGTAAAAGTTATAAAGTTAATTTTCAAAATTGAATTTATTTTTATAAAAGTGTTAAAAGTAATTGTTTTTTAAGGCAAAGATTAAAGATAAGGGATTTTATCTGTGAGGAATTGGACATTGACCAATAATATTGACCTCTTGTGATCCAAAAATTAAAGCTAAAGATATACACCAATTTAACAGCAAAGACAAGAAAAAAAAACAAAGGAACATTTAAAGCATCACCAAATAAAGCAAAATTATATAAAATAAATGAAGAATATTCAACCAATAATTAAAATATTCTACCCAATATTTAAGAAAACAAAAAGGAAAGAATATACCAGTAACAGGTGAAGGAATTTTAACTGTAGTATCCAATCTGCTATTTGATTTGAATACTGTGCCAAGCAGAGAAAAAAATAAATTGAGGTTCCGAGTGCTATCTATTGAGTTAGTAAGTCTATTTTATTTTTAAATTTAAGAATTAATATTTCCTCATTTCTCTTTTTAATTAAAATATCAATATTGCAGTAGTTTTTTGGGGAAAATCATTATTGTTTAAATTTTTAATAAAATTATTTTTTGCTTTTATAAATGAAATTTTATTATTACAAATTGTTTTATTATTAAATTGTGGGAAAATTAAATTTTTGACAATTTAAGATTTTCAGATTAAAGTGATAATTACAGAGTTTAATATTTTAAACCTGAATTTGTCTCTTCATCATAATTACCAATTACTATTTTATCATTAGCAATTTTAATTCTTAATTCCAGTTAAATAGCTTCAAGAGGATTTTTATTTGATTCTGTTAGAATTTAGGATTGCAATTTGTAACAATACTGGTATTCTCTAAGTTAATCGAAATTAAATCATCAGTAAACCTCCAGTCATTTATTTAATTATTTTTTTCTCATAATAATGCAGTAAAATATTGGATAAAGCACTTGAGAAAACTGTACTCATTGGAATCCCCCTTACTTGTTTATAAATATTAATACCATTGAAAACATAATTTTCAGTAATATAAAAATTTTATAAAACCAGCCAGTTATTTTTATTACTGATATCTTCATTTAAGTATTCATATATAAGAGTACAGACATTTATTAATTTTTCACAGGGCAGGTTGGTGTATAAATTTTCAAAGTCATAAGTATTTGTTTTATAAATTTTGTTACCTTTTAGATATTCCAAAACATTTTCGTTATTATTAATTACAAAGTTATCCTCATCTTTTATGTTATTTATGATAATTTTCAGGTATTCAAAGAAATGTTTCCCCATGTTGCAATTGTAATTGCCTGTGCTACAAGTTACAAATCTAAATTTTATTGGATTTTTTTATGAAATTTTAGATAGAGATAATTTAAACAGTGAGTTTTAATTTTAATTTTTTAATTGAAAACTAACATCCTTTTATCCAATTCCTTTTTCCCAGTAATAACTAAATTGTAAGTCAAATTAGAGTTATATTCTTTAATTAACAGTTCTTTATAAAAATATTTACAAATTAAATAGAAATTATTTGTCAATTTATCTATTACTGTAACAATAAACCTCTCATTTAAATTTTTCTTTTTTTAATGATTTATTAAAATTAATTCCTTGTTACCCGCATTGTACTTTGCTTTAATTTTTTCCAAAAACCTTATTTCCCATTCTCTGAAACCCTCTGGAGGCTAATGATATTTCCTATAGATGCTTTAGAAATAAAAAAAAAACCAAACCTTGTCCAATAGAAATTAAGGCTTTTTTTAATGCTTAATTTTTTCCTCAGTCTAAGTTTAGTTCCCCTTTCAATTAGATCTCTTAAAGAGCCGGAATCTATAATTTTTAAATACCCTGTTAGTATATACCCTTTGTCAGCATCTACATAATCTAAAAATTTTTTTGTTACAATTACAGTCTGTTTTATTTATTTTATTTAAATTTTTGCTATAGTAATTATAGTTACATTTTTTTTTTTTTTTTTTTTTTTTTTTAAATTTTAGTCGTGCTTGAATCTGAAATAATTTTTAGTTTTGTTTCCATAATTAATTTTGTTTTGTTTTCTAAATTATTTTAATTTAGATTCGTTTCTTTTATTTCAGTTAGCTTTTATTGTTGGTTACATTTTGTGGTTTAATTCCGAATAAAATTTTAATTTCGATTCCGACATAATTTGTTTTTTCTCCAGTGTCTTTTTTAATTTCAGTTCACCGAAGTAATTTAATTTTTGATGAATTCTGGAAATTAATTTGAATTATTTAATGCTGTTATGGTTGATTACTTATATATATATTCAGTAAATTTTTTATATTTTAATGTTTCTATTCAGATGTCAATGGATACCTTGACCCCATTTATATCCAGAAAAAAGAATAGGAAGTTGCCAGAAGAAGATTTGGCTGTTAAAAGTTTAACCATCTTAAAAGAATTTTGTCAGATATTTCCTAAAAGCATTACACAAAATTTAACTGTCCTTATGAAAAGTTTTATTTATACAAGAAATGGTAAGTATGCATTAAAATATTTTCAAGATAAACTTTGACTTTTTGTGTATTTATTGGGAATTTCTGAAATATGGATGGAAATTCGGCTGAATAATTAATTTATTACAGCATATAATTTTAAAAGCAGAAAAAGATGAAGGAAAATATTCTCAAACATGATGCAATTTTTCAAAAATGTAGATTTTGTCATTTTCATACTGGAATTTTATCATTTGTGCAATCAATTAATTTTCTTTTGTGAAATAACTCTATGATATTTTTAATCCCTCTAGCATTTTATGCATAAATATTTTAACTTTTTTTTTCTGTTCAATTAATCAGATTTTATTTCTTGGCATTTGATGCAATTCATTATTTTATAAAATTCAGCATTTTATTGTTTTTGTTTGCTGGTTTCAAGTCAGTGTCATTTATGTATTCTATTCATCCATGGCTTTGTCGTGCATCCAAAATCCCAAAGTTTACAAATAAAAGTTTGTTTTCTTCTCTCTCTGTTAATATTTTTGATTTTATATTATCCATGATTCTCCAAAAATTGTTAAAGATGAATTAGATTACTAATGAATGACATTGTTATGAAAACATAATCTTACTTAATTTAGTATTCATTAAAAGATGAAGGAGATAATAAATATGCATGTTGAGGCAACCCAGGGTTTTTTCTGATTTGGGAAATTGAGCTTTAGTTTTGTTATATTAACATTTAGTTTTAAAGCAACACTATTTTGGAACAGACCTCTTAATTGTGAACCACTATCCGATGACAAGGAATAAACTTTTGAATATTAGTATCAGCTCAGAAAATAAGGCTCACTCTTCTGGTAAATTAAAATTATTAGCTCTTCTGATTTATCATTTTTTTTATTATCTTAAATTTAAATTTGATTTTGAAGGAATTTAAATTATCTGTATTATCAAAAAATTTTTTTTTTCATTTCTCTGGTTTTTCTTATAATGCTCAAAAATAGCAAGAGTGTTTTTTAGTTTCAGAATTTGTATAATGTAAACAAATGTTCAGTTATTGATACTAATATTGAAACTCAAGCTGTGTTTTGAAATACTTTTTCATTGGTATCTAATTTGATATACTTATGTTTTAATGATCTTGTAAGTTTTCCTTTTTTGAAATATTTTATTAATATGATCTGTTTATTTTCAGATGAAGCCACCATTAATGCTTCAAAAGTTTCTTCCCGTCTGAGAGCCCATGCTTTTGCGTCTCTGGGAAAAATTTCTCTTCATGATGAACAGTTGGGTAAAGAGATGCTTCCTGTATTAGCTAAGGAATTGCTGACTGCTAAAGAAGATATGTTGCGTAACAATGCTGTTTTAATTCTAACAGAGATGTGCAGCCGTTCTTCTGGTGATAGTCAATATATTAATCTCATTACTTCATGTTTCAAAGATAAACGATATATAATCAGATACCAAGTTATTACTTTTTTGGTGAGCCTCTTACAGGAGAGCTATGTAAAGACAAAAAATAATTTGTTGTATTGTCTGTTGCCTACAATCATTGACAAATATGAAACCATTCAAGAACTTGGCAAGTATTGCTTGGGTACGCTTATGTATGAAAAAAAGAAAACCATCTTTCTCGATTCTTTTACTAATGCTATTTTTATCTTCAACAAATTTCACCCTCCTGACAATGATGCACTGGCACAAACGGTGAAGGATATGGAACGTTTTGCCATCCCCGGTGAAGATGCAAGAGAAACACGAATGCAAATATACAAATTCATGATTACATGTATGGATCAAGAATCTCGGGCTTTTCTTGTCGGTAATATTTCTCGAGATATCTTGAATTCAGTTGCTGATGGTGTCTTTCCTCTTAATGATGTGGTCAAATGCATTGTCAGAGATTGCTTTGCTGTACTGACCTCCAAAGAAATCAGAGTTTTGGATGCAGAAAGCATAGCACAGGATCTAGAGGACGGAGAGGATGAGCGAGCTGCCACAGCTGAGCTGGAAATTAGGAAGGTTGTGATTGTGCAACCAATAGTGCCAGTTATGATATCTCTGAAAAATTGCGTCTTGGAATGCAAATCTGATCTTCTCTCTGATATTATATTGTTTTTGAAGGAGATTTTGTCAGATTACAAAAATGAAATTGAGGAAATCTTGAAAGATGACAAGATGCTGAAAATGCAGGTTCTGTTTGAAATAAGAAATGAGTGTAACCAGCAAGAGAAAGAAGCTAAAGAGAAGAAAAATAAAGAAATGAGTGCTAAAAAACCCAATCCACCACCATCTGGAGATCATATAATTGAAAAGACTAAGGAGATATCAAATTATTTGATTCGAAAAAGTCTGTGTCCTGGTGAAGCAGGCCCATCTTCTGCGGGATCAAGAGATGTATCTTTACGGCTTGTTCCTCAGACACCACAAAGCAGAAATGTATCACGCAAGTCCAATGCTATTCTTGATAACATGGATGTTGATGACGATATTCATAGGCCCTCGACCAGTGGTCAAAATGCCAATATAAGAGATATGATATTTTCAAGTACTCCTCGTGTTTTATTGAAGCCACTCAAATTTAAAACTCCAAATTTGAGTAAAATTAGTATAAGAGTAGCGGACCTTGATATTGATGATGATGATGATGAGTAGTTTTCATTTTTGGAATAAAGAAAATTCATATGTGTGCATCCTTATTTGAATGTTAACTAGAGAATTCATTAAATTATTAAACATTATTCTGATGGTGAAATTGTAAACATTTCGAACTATATTTAATAACAATGCAAGTTTACTATATTTACTACATATAACAAGTAAGTTTACAAAGATGGTTATAAATGTACATTTTGATCATCAGCAGACATTTTGTACATTTTGATTCATCTCATCTATGTAAAAACTACTCAAAATTAAATGATTTTCATTTTAAATATGGTTTTATTATACAGAATATTGATTTTTATTATTGTTTTTAAGACTAAAATTTGTTCAAATCATTCTCTTTTTAAATATATTGAAAGTAATATTCAAGACTATTTCATTAGAAGTAAAGATACATGATGAAGTTTTCTCTGCATTTTCAACTTGAATTTTTCTTACTATAAAAAGAAGCTATTAATTTCTTGCCTCTAATAATATTTGTAATTTTAAAATTATACTTAATATGCTCTTCAAAAGTATGGTATCAAGATTTATTTTGTATGCTATTAAAATTTTGATGAAATGCATATAGTGTAATCAGCAATTTTATTTGCATCTTTTTTTTTTATTTACCTTTATTTAAAATGCATGAATTCATACAGTTTTCTTATTGTGTATGGTGGAGTGAATAGTCATTGATGTTTGGTAAATCTCCTAATCTATCATTTCATAATTTATAAAGAAAAGAAATTATTTATTTTGTTTCCTATAAAATATTTCAAATAATCATTTTTAAAATGTATATATTTTATTTTTGTTAGTGTACATATTTATTTATATTTTTTGTAGAATTTCAATTAAACAATGATTATTTGAATTATATTTTTTGTAGAATTTCAATTAAACAATGATTATTTAAAATAAAATTATGAATACATAAATTTCAAAAAAAAAAAATTCAAATTAATCTTCCGTTTAGGTTTCAACTTGCGGCCCTTTCTTAGGGCATGATATGTTTTGTTAATTTTATTGACAACCCAATCAGTACTTGACATTGATGTGCAATACAAGATTGATGTATGGCTATCCCACTAGCTCAAGTAAACCACTCTGTCATGAAGTTATAGGTGTCTGATTGCTTTAATTTTGTTAAAAGAAAACAACTCCAAATAAATACACATGAATTATTTAATATGCTGTAAAATGATGCAAATTGGTTTCTTCTTTGTATCTGAAGTCTTGTCCTGACATTGAGCTCATAAACATTTGTGACCATTATAACTTCTATAGTATGAAGAACGATTTTGTTATACTGAGTAATTCTATCTATTATCTGAATAAATCTAGCATTGCATAGATATTGTTTATTAAGTTGATTAACAATCCTGTTGGCATTAGAAGTTTACAACTATGATGGTGAAACTCATTGTTTATTTAATATCTGTTTGTGAAAATCCTCATAGCCAAATGGTGATTTTTTCTAATCCTCAATTATATCCACAAGACTGCATGGTTAAATATATAAAATAACAATGTTATGTATGGAACTTTTATAAATAATAAGAATGATTTCTGTGCCATATACAGTATACTCCCAAGTATTAGGTTCACATTTATCTGGGCTAATTTTTTTTAATCGTAATTAAATGAGGAAGGCAAGACTTTGTTTCTATTATGCACAAAATACGAGTTTAAAGGAAGAAGCAGTATCCTCATTGTTTATTATTTCATCAGTACGTAATGAACGGTTATTTAGACTGTTTCTGTTGTAACTGCATAGTGTATATAGCATTCAAAATCTGAAACTGTAAAGTTTTAAATTTTACCTTTTCACATCTGTGTAACCCTTTATCAGTGAAAAATAAAATTAGTTTGTGTTAATTTTCATAAGAACTATGCCTACAATTTACCCTAATGTGTTATTTTTCTGCATTTAAATTAAGCATTACAGCATTTATATTAAAATGATAAGATTTTTATCTTTTACCTTACTTTTACTGTAATAAATTTTAGAAATGTGATGTGTAGTGCATAAACTACCAGTAAAAAGCCTTTTGTTTTAACTGGACACATTACCAACAACTGCTTCTGTGATTCAATGGCCTGCAGCAACTTTCATATTCTACATGTCTCGAGATAACTGGAGGACTTGCTATCCAAGAAATGGGAAAATATATATTATAACAATCAGTTTTACTATAAAAACTTTATTTTCTAGTTTTGGGGACAAAGAAATAAGTTCATAGAATTCTGGCATATAAGGTTTTTTTTCAAAAAATAATAATTCTGCCACAATAGATCAAATACTCGGTATTGTAGTGTATATAGATTTATATAATGAAAATATATATACTTAATGAAATTTAATAAAATCATTCCCTAATAAGCTATTAATACTAAATGTATTGCTTGGTTTTGCTAAATTGCCACAATTTCTCATATTCTTGATGATCTTGTTAAAAAAAAACTTTAAGGAAGATAATTTTATTATTTCAAACTACACATCATTTGCATTTTATGAATAAGCAAATGATATAGTAACTGTGTGATACTAGCAATTTTTATTTTGCATTTATTTATTACATAAGAATATATTTTTAATTATATTTCACTACAAATCTTTCAGTTACTTCTATATACATTAAAATCATATTTAAATCATGAAATTCACTATTATTTGGAATAAATTATTTTTGTAATCAGATATTTAAAAACTGGATTGGTTAAGAAATATTTTTCATTCTTACATAACATAAATGCATGTAGTCTTGCATGGAACATTCTTATATTTATATCTTATTTGCATTAAACATTCTTAATTCATATTTCCTTATATTCATGTAAAATTGCATTAAATGGCTCATAGAAAAGTATCATTGTATTTGTGCATATCTTAGAATTTCCATTATATATATATATATACTGTAAAAATAATTTTGTTGAATTAATATTCATTATTAGCATTGTCATTGGTACATGTGTGTGTAAAATATTGTGGACCATTTTCAAACTTTTCTATTTTGTATTTATATCTAGAAGTATAATGTTGTGATGGATCTAAACATTATCATGGCATTCTTCTTTTGTATTTTCATTTTTCTAAAATAAATCATACATTTTTTTAAATGTGAAAAATGTATATTTTTATTAACTCTTCAATAGATATTTATATAAATTTGGATTTATCCATTTCATGTAAATTATCTACATCAAATATACACTTTGAACTACATGGTAGCCATAATTAAACTTCCCCTATAAACAGCATACAATGCAATTGAATTTGAAGGAAATTTGATATATAGACTATGCACGAGGGGGGGATTAGTTACAAAGTGTTTACCAGGGAGCGCCTTTTCTGGAAAAAATAAGGAAATCCCCTTCAAACACGTTAAGATAGAGCGTCGCGCCCGGCACCCAGAAGTGGAGGCTGGGTTCAAAAGAACTTGTAAATAATCAGCTATCAAATTTTGTCTGCATCTAATTTAATATTGCTTTATGTGTGCATCTGTGTATTTATTATTTATTAAGTCTTTCAAACAAAGAAAAGCGGCGATAAATTAAGCGATCAACTCCTAGCAATGCACACTTTAGAAAGAATTATCATAGCGACTAAATTTATGTTCGACTGTTGATAAAACAAATCCAAATTAATATAAGTAAGTAAGGAAATGGCATGACTTAAATTATTCAAAGAGTTATAGATGTGGCTCTGTTTTTAGCGTGTAATAATCTTCCACTTCATGGAAACCCACGAAATAATAAGAACGCCTAATAATGGAATTTTTTTTTAATGTTATCGAATTACTAAGTAAATACAACTCTGTGCTTATGGATCATATAAATAGAATAAAAAAATCCACAAATTAAATTGACAATGATTTAGTTCATACATTACAAGAGCAAGTTATTCCTACCTTAGGAAATAAAGTTTTAAACAAAATTACTACAAATTACAATATGCAAATGGATTCTATTTCTGATATGTCTCATAAAAAAGAAACTTCAGTCTTTATTAGGCATATAAATTTTGAAGAGAAAATTTAAATACAAATGAGTCATTTATACGATTTATTGAAGTAACTGGTGTGACTTGAGAAGGAACAACAAAAGATCGATTCGGAAATAATAAGTGAACGTTATTTAGATATTATGGATTGTAGTGGACAGACATAAAGCAATGGTAGAAACATGAAAGGAAAAAAAATATATAAGTGTAAAATCTAGAAGAATTTTTCTATTCTTCCCATGCAATCTATGTGCGTGCCTGATTTATCATACGCTTTTACTTTATTGATATGTGATGTCGCTTCCAGTAGTATATATTACATTTTTTTGTTTTTTTAATGTTTCTATTGCTTATTTTCTTCATCTACAAAAACGATGGGAAAATCTACAAAAGCATTTAAATTCTCAAACCATTATGCAACACTCGTTGGAAAACCAAAAACAGTTACAGTTAAATCAGCATAAATACAGTTTGAGTTAACTTGTAATGCTCCAGAAGAATTTATTGATGCAAATAATATTACGGCGGTTCCGGTGCTAAAAGTCTATTGGATTCAATAAAGAAATGACATTCATTTTATGTTTAATAGAATAGTTTATAATATTGTCCAGAATTAGCTTTTAATAATTTATAATTATTTTCGACTGGACTTTTAATTTAGTCAATAAAATTAAAGGTGAAATCCAAAATTTAAGAACAAAATCGAACATATTTAGAAAAAAAACAAAATCGATATCGCGTAGTTTGGAATTTTTAGAACATTTTCTTGAAAAACGAATTAGAAAAAAATTATATTTCGAAACAGCAGAAGATGAAATTGTAGGAAACTTGGTTGAGGAAGTTAGATGTTATTTTTTAATTTTGTATCGGATGCTGGTATTGTACAGATAGAAGACAGATTTAAAAGTATTTGAAATTAATAACTGACACAAAAACTTTGTAACATTTTATAATAACGATGTAAATGTAAACCTAATCCAAATAATTTCTTTGCTTTTGAATGAAAGAATGTAAATGACTCTCAACACATATTAGAATTAATACTAATTAATAATTATAACGATTTATTTCTAAATGTATTGTTAAAAATTTTCTTTACATTGCCAGTTTCTATAATTAAGTGCGAAATCTTCTTTCAGCAAATAAAAATTAATAAAGAATTATATTCGGTCAAGCAAATGGGTGTAATGTTTAAACGCTCTTGCGCTTAACATAACATAACGCTCTTACTAAGTATCGAAAAGGAATTGAAAAAATTGTAATTTTCCTGAAGTAATTAATAGCAAAAACAAAATCACGCATTAAATTAATAGATAAATGTTCGTTTATTATTATTATTATTATTTAGCTAAAAAAATTTAGAGCCCCAAATGGTTTCTTGCACCCGGGCCCCTTCATAGAGAAGGCCGGCTCTGATTACTTATGAAAAAGAATTCGAAAGAAAAGATTCAAATCTTTTCAACAATATTCTGGTATTTGACTTTTAACAGCAGGCTTGATTTGATTTGTAGTGAAAACTAATGCGTTTTTCTTCTTATCTATTCTTTTTCCAGGATGGATTGAAATGTCTTTATCTTTAGCAGCGAAGACTTTCATATTATTTCTATAATCACAATAAACAGATATCAAAAAGATTTAACGACTGAAAAAAAAATTAACAAATGACGCTTATATAAACAGTTTTTTTCTTGGGGAGGAGAGAGGTTGAAAGATGAAAAATAATTGGTGGTTATAATTAAGTTTATTCTATGAATTCAGTACTTCAAACAGGGCAAAATAATAAGATTAATGCTATCCTAGTGACAAGTTTTGTCTTTAATGATTCTGCATTGGATGAAAAGCATTTTACATTAAATCTCGGAACGCCATCATTTGGATTTTAGTGCATCATGGCAGTCTTTAGTTCTGGAGCCTTGAAATTGTTACAATTCGAATTCGCTCTAATGATGCACGTGGTTATCGTCTCCAACAGTTTTTCGAAGTTCTGCGCAGGGACAACCAATCGATGCCGGATCCTCTTTGCCTGAAAATTGTGTTTTCCCGCTCATTTTCGTCCCTCCGACGGTGTGGCCAAGGAGCCACGTGCTGCCGGACACCTCATGCCCGGATACGACTGCCGATTTCGTGTCCAGCACAAGCGGAAGGATCTATTCTGTTCCATCTGCCGGATGCCCATGAGGGACCCCGTGCAGATATCCACCTGTTACCACAAGTTCTGCGATTCTTGCTTGCAAGAATATCTCAGGTTAGTTTCTGTGACTGTTTTAGATAGGAAAACTTGTTTCAATATTGATGTGTAGAAAATATTTTTTGTCACCTTCTTCCGTCGCATATAATTAGAAAAAAACAGTCATTTATAGTTTCCTTTTTTTTTTTTTACCTAAGAGACATGCTTTCTCAAGAAGACAAGAGAATATTTTCAATATTTCAAAGTTAGTTTTTTGAATTTGTTTTGCTTGTTGTGACTAAGTTCAAAGGAAGGAATACCAAATAGCAACGGAATTACAAAGTGTATATTCCATGAATATCTCATGGAGAATTTTAATAGAACATCCAGATTTTAATCCTTATCGCCTAAAATTTTTTAATTCGCTATCCATAGAATTGCAAGTTCTAGTGGGGGAAAATCCTCACCCTAACATTTTTAAATTTTTACATAACATCGGTTTTTTACATTCTATTTAATCTTGATTTCTCAATTTTTTAAATTTTCGTCTTTGTTGTCTTTTTTTTAGAAAATGTGAAAAGTCTTTTCTTAAATACCGTTTTAATATACATATGTTGAAATTCTTAATTTATCTTCTTATATATAATTTTAATGCTACCTTTTACACAGATTTGATTTATCTCACCATTTGAGTGGCGCAGCATAGCCAAATATGGCTTTTGTGCCAAAATCCCTAAATAACCTAACCTAACCATGAATATCTCAAAGATAAAGCAAGAAGTTTCTAAATTTGTGATACTCTCATTTTTATTTTTTTATATTCAAAGTTTAATTGGAGAAATTATTGTAATCATCGAAAATTCGACTTCGGAATTTTGATGAATCTCCATGTTTCAGATATCTTCAATAAATTCAAAAACCATTTTCAGAATTTTAACAATACTCATCTGTATATAAGACAACTCAAAACTGCTTTGAGTTATACAGATGAAATTCGGTACATGGATCTTTACACTGTCAATTTTTGTGAGAAATCCTTTATCTGTTCTGTCATCCGAATATAAATTATAAAACGATACTTACAAAGCAAAGAGAATCAGTTAAATAATGTGTGTTACACAAATTTAATATCTAATGTGTAGAATGTATCTAATTAAGGAGAGGAAATTTTGGAGCGAGATAGCGTCTCCGGTGGCATATTCCCTACCCTATTTCATGTATGAAAGAAAATGGAACTATATCATTAGTTCTCATTGCTGCTTATTCTGCGAAGAGAATTGGCTTCACTATATGCGAACTTCGAAGTAGTTTCAGTTCGTATTATTAAGACTGTATTTCGAATTTGTCTTTGTGCTATGTTGTGTGTTTTTTATGTCTTTTTTTTTAAAGTTTTTTACTACCCAACTAAATGGGCTTTGTCAATGAATATCAGCATGTATATAATGGCAGGGAATTTGCATGCGAAAATGAAATTGCTGAAAACAATGAAATAGTTTCCATCAATAAAATACTTTCCATCAGTGCGACTCAGTAAAATAATTTCTTATTTAAGTTACAGTAAAATATTCTTAAGATAATTTTTTGCGTAACTAAGATACATAATATATATTGCTATAGATTAAGTTGAATTCATTCAATTTACGCGATCTAGTTATTAAACGCATTAAATCGAAGTTGTGCCGAAAATTAAGCGGGAGCAAGGATGACGCTACCGGAGGTATGAACCGATGATATTGCGCGATTTTCTTCCAAACACGAAATAAGGTAGGAAATGGAAATATGCTCTCCAACACCCACAGTATTTACTTTGGAAGGGTGTTTAGAACATCTTAGTATTGATAGAGTGAACTAGAGAAAAAAAAAGTAAATGTATCGGAAGAGCCCATATTGTTCAAATGGGAAGGAATCGATGGGCCATTGGAATTTTCATTTTTGTTAACTTTTTAACTATTGAATAAAGTAAGATTAACCAAGTTAAGCGAATGATTACATCATTATAATAAAAATATTTTTCATTATAAGTTTTTAGATACCTACAACTTCTTAGGAATTAAAAGTCGGTAACTTTAAAACGTAGGGAAAACATACTAATGTGCATTATTATTATTAGTTTGATGAAGATAAAGTAATTCCACAATAGAATACAAGTTCCAAGATGAGAAGTATTCAGGTTTGAAAATTGATTTAAAGGGAAAATCCATAGTGTATATGCTTAATTTATCATTGGTAAATTAGAGAAAGTCTCCTCTCCAGAACTTTCTCACCTATTATTCTATAAAGGTGTTATCTGTTCCCACCCCGCATGTCCCTAAATTCCACATAAAAAACACATTAAAATGCTTCTTTATTCTAAACTAGACGCCTTTGGCGACCAGCTGGTTCGCCAAGAGTAATGGGGTCTAAGATTTTCAATTAAATACTTATGTGCCTTGCTCTCTTTATAATTTTTCTGCCAGATATACTTAAACTTCGACAGTCACGTAACACTGATTTACTAAATTAATGATATAGATGTTGCAAACGATTATAGAAACCTTTGTCTTGTATTTCTTTTTTAGAAAACATAACATTTAATATTTATTTAATTTCATCCTATCACGTGGTGAATGTTACATTTTTTTTCGATTTAATTTGCAGTCATAGTTAATTTATTTTTTAATTTGAACTTCTGTCAGTATGATTTCAACAGTTTAATAAAAGCTATTTTTTTCCCTTTGCTCGTTCATTATTTATTTTAGAAAATGTCACATATTATATTTCTTTTATTTTATCCAGTCACGTGCTAAAAGTTGCATTTCTTTAGATTGAATTTGTAATGATAGTTGTTTTTTTTTAGTTTGAACTTCCGTCAATAGGATGGCAACATGCTGATAAAACCTGATTTTTCCCCCTTGACGTGCTCGTGCAGATTACATTTTATTGTTTTGTCCGAAATATATTGTTGTAAAACATGGTTAAAATATTTCTTTAAAAATTCGTTAAAAATAGAAGCTTAAGTTATACATTAAAACACTGATACCATTAGAAAGCTAATTTTTTAATCTTTAAATTGATGTAAAAATTATGTTTGTGCGATGATATTTTCGGAAGTTATAGCGGAAAAACGTCGAAATTTCGCTTAAATTTTAATTAATTCAAATTCTAATTAAAAATTCGAAAAAAGGGCTCCAAGGTGCACATTCCCGACCTCCAAAGTATATATGTACCAAATTTGGTAGCTGTAGGTCCAACGGTCTGGTCTGTAGAGCGCCAACACACACACACACATTGAGCTTTATTATAAGTATAGATGACAGAAACATTGGTACCTGGAGACAAATAAAAAAACTTCTTGTTTCCAAACCTCCTGTTCAACTTTGGCTCTCATTAGCAAACAGAAAAACAGATACTGTTTAGACCATAGAGCTGGGATACTTTATATATCAGCTCTGTGGTTGTGACACGTTCACGAATTGGACACACTAGATTCACCTATATACATCTGTTGTTTGGTGAACAATCACCTCTGTGTTCGCGATGTAATTGTCAAATGTCTGTACAACATATTTTGTCAGAATGCCCAAATTTCAATGTCCAGCGCTCACACTTTTTTCATAAGTCTTACCCTTCATTATCTTTTCTACCTGATAAGATACTTCATGTCCAATTTTTTGCTTTTTTAAAGCCCATAATATTTATTCGATCTTGATTATATTTTAGCTTCGCCTCATATTCTCTTCTATGATTGTTTTAAAGTAATATAATTTTATCCACTTTTTGGTGCAGTATAGTCAACATCATGGCTTTTGCACCAGAAAACTCCACAAAGCAAATAAACCTTCTCCACGTGAAATTATGGACCTTGGGTAAAGCCGCAAATGCCTTGCATGGCATATGCAAACAATAAAACAATAGTATGCTTATCACAGCATACAATTTCGTAAATAATAACATTTACGAAAATCGTATTTTTTTGCGTGAATCAAGAATTTATATTATTGTATAATGATATCATATGTTGAGGTATCGTATCGTATCGTATCGTATTATATGATCTTCGGCAAATATTAAAGTTGATTAATACACAAACTATTATGTTATTATAAAAACATAATAGTTTACCAGTGTATATGTTATTATACACTATTATGTGATTAATACACAAACACTAATAAATCAAATATATAGTTTGAACCCTTTTCTCGACAGAATGAAATCAAAATTTGGTTTTTAAAAATCTAGAATTTTAGTCACAAAAGTTTGTACACCAAATTTCATTAATTTATGCCACAAGTTTTGCAGTTACTACGTTTATATGCATATGAAAGTATCTGTACAAACGATCAATTTTTTGGTAGATGTGGTTTAATGTTTGATAAGAATCTACATTTTAGCTAATAAACTTGCGTGCCAATTTTTATTTATCTAACTCTTTTTGTTTTGTAGTTCTTTTAGTGTTCGTTAGTACGACAGTTTTGAATGGATTTCTCCCAAAATTTCATATATAAATCTATAAATGCTGCATTAAGTCTATATACCATATTTCAACAAATAATACAAAAGCATCTGCCTTTGCCATTCGGGTTGACTGATGTATCTGTATAAATTAAAAACTCTTTTTTTTTTTCAATTCGAAATATTCAGTTTTTAAAAACGTTATATTTTTTATTTGAAACGGAACTAAGAGTATTTACTGATTTAATGCTAGTTTTTATATTCTCTTATATGAAATGTTTATTTTGTCTTGTGAAATATGCAATTTAGGAAATAATTAAATAACTGCTCTTGAAACTCGTCTATTAGTTTCATCTACCTGATATGAAGTTATAAAAAATCTCGTCTATTTACAACATAATTTTATACATATATTTCTTTTTATGAAAATTCTTGTTAACCTATAAAATTACTTTCGTGAAGACTGTAAGCCTTGGTTTCTAAAAAAAGTCAAAGCGCCAAGAATAAAACAGGTCGCAATCTTTAAAATTTGGAATCCCGACAGATGAATAAAATGCAATTCTTATTACAAAATTGATTTATAATAAATATTGGATAAACCTCTCTGCGGATAAAGTATTGTATACGTTTATTAAACGTGTACTTGATTCCTTTACCGTTTCTAAATATAAGATAAATCATATTTAGAAAAAATATTTTAATATTTGCTTTCGGAATTTTATTGAAGGAAAATGTTATCGATATTATTAATTATTACATATATTCCCTTCCACTAGTTGTTCTGTTAAAAAAATATCATGTACTTTTAAGTTGTAACTTTCAGCGAAAATGTTAAACGATTTATTGATGTGCTTGTTCTCGGGGCTGTAATTAAAAATATTTTTTTTAAAAATGGAATCGGCAAAAGTGGTTGGCATACAAATTAATATCGTTTAATAACTATATTTTTAAATTTTCACCTAGCGTTAAAATCGTTTTCTTTTGATTTGAATTTCAAAAAATTATTTCTCAAACTGTTATATAAATTTGGAAATCAAGGAACAAATCAAAATCGTCAGTAGGAAAGATGATTTTGGATACTTTTAACCCTCTGGCTGCTGCTCATCCCGCGATTTCTACGGGCAAATGAAAAGTAGCAAAATCGGCTATATTTGTGTAGCTGATTTTCTACATTTGTTTTTCTTCTTTTATTAAGGGGCGCATCCTCTTTTCCCCCATTTAATCATTGAAATAAATTACATACAGTATTAGACGTTTAGTTTACGTTTCGGTCAACAGATGTCGTTAGTTGTCCACTAAATTGCGGCATTTCAAGGCACGTGGTAGTAGCATTCAAACTTTACTTTTTGCCGCTTTTTTCTTACAGAAATGGCAGCTAGAAAACGTTCAGTGATTCACAGAGAGTATATTCCTGATGACTTAACAGATTCAGAAAACGATTTTAGTTTTGATAGATAGTGTTAGTGATATAGATTTTTCGGACTGCTCCTCAAATAGAGATGATTTTAATCATGATTCAATAAACTTGCAAAATGTTACACAGTGGTGCAAAATTGATACGAAGAATATTCCTCCTGCTCCTTAAATTTTATACATTATACTTTTTATACTATGCATTAAATAGAAATTAACTGCAATTCAACTTAAATTAATTATTATTATTATTATTATTATTATTTTTTATTTATTTATTTTTTTTTTGGTTTTTGTGATAACATCTGAAATTGGTTTTTCTGGCAGCGTAGTTTCTCATGATAAAAATGGATGTAAACTATATAGATTTTCTAGAAAAATTTTGTATTTTCTAGGGGGGAAAATGCATTTTTCAATTCCCAAAAATAAACAATCTTAAAATATAAAAAAAAATGAGGTGATTTCGATCCACAAATTGGGCAGTCCGAGGGTTAAAGAAATTTTATTTACGACATTCACGAGAATTTTTTAAAATAGCACAATTAGTTTTGACCACAGTGTTTGGAAAAGTGGTGACCGAAACTTACTTTCAGTTAGAGAAAACAAGATGTAAAAGAAATTCATATGATAAAAAATAAGCGACAAATAAAATAATTTAATTTAGTGCAAACATAAGTTTAACTGTTGACAGATTGGTAATCGTTATGACTTGTCTATGGAAATTGATTATCCACATTTCCTTAAACAGTTATAACGGGAAAATAATTTTTTAATTTATCATGAAAATCAAAAATTACATTTTTTTATATCAATTTCATTTCTATAATGTAATATTTTTTCACACATTTTTTTTTACTTTTGCTTATTTTTTTAAATTTTTATTTAATATACCATTTGCAAACACGTTTTAAATTCTGTGATAAAATTCAAGATTATCAATTTAAACATTCAGTCACGTGTTAAAATTAGACTTAAAAAAAAATGCTGCCGTTGAATATTCTGAAGCAGAATTTTCATTAACCAACATTATTTTACTTGCGTAACATGCGTTGATTTTACATTCATAGTATTATATGCCTTTTTAATTTGTACAAGCAATAATTTTTGAACTTGTTCACTTAAATTCATATTTCCTGCTTTATGGAATTAGGAGTGAATCTTATAAAATACATTTCATATTAAAAGTTGATGATGTTGTTGACTTGGAAAGGGCAGTAGCTTCTGAGAGTAAAGACCTCTGAGCACCCGAAGTCAGAAGTCTGACTTCTAACTCAAATGACAATGATACACATTCGCTTGAGCAACTTCTTTTTACAGGGGGGTGAGCTCATTCACACATCTCATTGATAGAATATGAGAGAAGAACAGCCATACCAGGACTCGAACCTGGAAAGCCCAGATCACGATGAAGACGCCCAACCCCTAAAACAGGACGACGACATATAAATTGTTAAACAGTTTAAAACATTAGTGACCAAGGTGGCTAGTATCCTATGTATAATGCAACATTCAAGAAACGTTTGCACATCTTGTGATGTAAATTATAAACTGTGCAATCTATAAATTATATCTCTCATAATAGACTTCTGTATTATCCAATGTTATAATAAATGCTATCAATAATCTTCGATATTTTTTCCCCAAGAAAAATACCAGCGGCTATTAAAAAACACAAATCACCGTTTGAAAATGCAGACCAAGCGGGCTTCACTACAAGAATTAATCAAATAATAATTTGTTTAAAAAAACATTTTGAGGGATGACTTAGTTAAGGATTGTTGATGATTATCTTTTTGAATGAATGCCAATTCCAATATATCTAAGCCCTGTGAATGTAAATCAGTGTTCAGAATGTTCATGCGTCAAGTGTACTGATATTTAAAAAGGAGCATGTATATATTAAGATAAGCTTAAATAAAGGAATAATTTTCTTATGAAGTTTGCGCTTGTTTTTTATACAATTTTATCTATTGAATTAAAAACATTTTTTGGCTGTTTTTTTTTTTGTGTGTGTGTGTGTGTGTGTGTGTACACAGCTTGCTGAAAAATATTTTTTAAATACGTCAATAGAAAGGTCTGTTTTCATTACGAATTTATGCGATAATATTTATATTGCAAAGTTGTATTAACAACCAAGGTGATGTACTCATATTTAGTTGTAATGTTTAACTCAATACTTAATAATCTCTCTCAAATTAAGCTTGTTAACAATAAATTAAATATTAACCATATATTAAAAAATGTTGAATCATATAAGAAAATATAAAAAATTTTAAGTTTCAAATTTCTAACAGGTTTGTCATTTTGATATCGTCATATGAGACAAACAAGAACTCTAAAACATGAGTCCCAGAAAATTTTAAAAATAAATTTAAAAAAAGCGCAGTTTTTGCCAGACCTTAAATATTTTTTTCTTCGTTTCAAATTCAACGAAAGCTCTATTCAGAATAAAGTAAGCTTTAAATTTAAAATTAACTAAGAATTATTGGAGGTGTTCCAATGCAGTGGCTCAAAAAATTGAGAGTACACTTTACTTTTACTTGATAAATCCGACTTCCAATATAAATAGCACATTACCGATAAGTGCAAACATGTTTTTATTTTTCCACATGAAAAAGGGTTTAATTTAAAGTAAAAATAAAGTGCAATCAACGAAAAACTTCAGAAGCAGTTTAAATAAAATACTCAGATTTTAGCCTCAAAAAAATTGAGAGTGCACCTGTGAAATTTTTGAAATATCTCGCATAAAAATAAAGTGTCACTGCTAAGTTGCATGTCTTTTAACTTTTATAATGACCTCTAAACGTCTTTCTACCGATTTGACCAATTTTTGATGAAATCTGAAGCCATTGAACATTACTATATATTGTGGGACATGCTCGAGACAGTGTTTCAAAAACACAAAATTTGAAACAAAACCCATTTAAAACAAATTTTGCAAGAAAAATGGGGTAAAATATCTTCAGATACCATCAAAAATTGGTCAAATCTGTACAAAGACGTTTAGAGATCATTATAAAAGTCAAAAGACATGTAACTTAGCAGTGACACTTTATTTGTATGCGTGATATCATAGGTGTACTCTCAATTTTTTAAGGCAAAAATCTGTGTACGTTTATTTAAAATGCTTTTGAAATGTTTCAGTTTAGCAGCTTTTCGTTGATTGTACTTTATTTTTACTTTACATTAAACCATTTGTAACGTGTAAAAATAAAAACATGTTTGCACTTATCGGTAATGTACTATTTACAGTGTCTCACAAAAGTGATGGGACACTTGTGCTTTACAAAAGGAAAATGTAATAAAATAAATAAATAATCATGTACAAATTTTTTGTGGGTGTATTTCATACTTAAATTTTGTAACAATTAATACATAACATACATTTTGTCAAAATATTAAAATATTAATTTAATAAAAATATAATTGTTTAGAACGGAGCAAAAATTAGCTCACATAAGTGATGGGACACTTACTTTTCCATCAAATATTTATCCAAAAATTTTACTTTTTAAAAGGTTTTAATATTTTGTTGGATTTCCTTTTACTTTTAAAACATGATTTAATCTTCCTGGGATAGATTTGACTAATTTTTCTGTGATTTCTGGAGTGATTTTACCCTATTCTTCTTGAAGCACCGATTTTAATTGTTGTTTTGAAGAAATGGTGTGTTTGCGAATTCTTGATTCCAATTCTTGCCAAATATTCTCTATGGGATTTAAGTCAGGAGATTGGGGTGGTGTTTTTATTATTTCAGGACAGTTATACAGCAGCCAGAGTCTAACGTTCAAAGCAGTGTGTTTGGGATCATTATCCTGGTAGAATTTAAAATCGTTATGAAGGCTCAATTTTCGTGCTGAAGATTTCAAATTCCTTTAATATGTCGATATACTTGTACTGATACATTATACCGTCAATAAAAACAAGATTACCGACTCCAGCGGACGACATACACCCCCATACCATAACTCCTCCTCCACCATGTTTTACTGTTGGCACCAAGTTCTCTTTACGAAATTCTTCCCTGGATTTTCTCCACACCAAGATTCTACCGTCAGAGCCAAATATATTAAATTTACTCTCATCAGCAAATATAACTTTATTCCAAAAATCAGAATTCTTATTTATGTAGGATTTTGCGAATGCCAGTCTGAGTTTTCTATTCTTTTCACTTACGAAGAATTTTTTCCTGGCTACTCTACCGTGATATCCATCAGATCGAATTACTCTTCTAATAGTCTCAGGATTAACAATTACTCCATATAAGGCTTGTAAATCAGCAGCAACTTTAGGAGCACTCATTCTTGGATTTTTTTTAAATAATTCGAACGATAATTCGCTTTAATCCACTAGATAGCTTTGATGGTCGGCCAGGTCTTCTTTTATCCTGAATCA
Source organism: Argiope trifasciata (assembly GCA_026543055.1). Lineage (NCBI taxonomy): Eukaryota > Metazoa > Arthropoda > Arachnida > Araneae > Araneidae > Argiope > Argiope trifasciata. The sequence goes on along the minus strand of JAPMOQ010053173.1, from coordinate 500,729 downwards.
TATGATTCTTTTTATATTGTTTAATGATGTTGAAAACTGTTGAATGACTCAAATTAATTGTTTCAACAGTTTCTCTAATAGATTTTCCACGTTCAATATGCAAATTAATAATTAATTTTTGAATTTCAGGCGAAGTTTCTTTTCGTTTAGCATTCATGGCTGCACAGAGCTAAAAAATACAAAAATTCAAAAGCAATCTGGAGAGAAATACTGCAGACGATTTTATAAATTATTGCCAATTGCTTTTGAGTAAAAATAAAAACCCCCAAAAATATTTTTATTGCTTATTTCAGACGATTTTTGTTGCATATCTAATGGTGTCCCATCACTTATGTGAGCTAATTTTTGCTCCGTTCTACACAATTATATTTTTATTAAATTAATATTTTAATATTTTGACAAAATGTATGTTATGTATTAATTGTTACAAAATTTAAGTATGAAATACACCCACAAAAAATTTGTACATGATTATTTATTTATTTTATTACATTTTCCTTTTGTAAGGCACAAGTGTCCCATCACTTTTGTGAGACACTGTATATTGGAAGTCGGATTTATCAAATAAAAGTAAGGTGTACTCTCAATTTTTTGTGCCACTGTATGTGTTAAAAGGAGAATGATAATATAAAAAAATAACACAAATATACAAACGAATTATACAGACTTCCTTTCATTACAATCAAAATTTGCACTGTTCAGTAAAAGGTTAAGGAAAAATATTTTATTTGTATTTTAAAACTTTGTTTAAATTTATTTATTTTACATTTTTTAAGTGAAACTTTCTATACTTTTGAGCATACATTGTTTCACTCCAACCAATTAATCAATGTTGATTCGTCAACTAAAGAATAATTATGAACAGATACAACATGTTCCTATAGGGAACTGTAATTACTAATTTTTCCTTTATGGAAGATTACGCTGATTATTCTTCAATTTTCAATGAAAACTTTGCTTGAATGCGAGGTAATTCTCTGCTTCTCCACACGTTTCTGATTAATACCGAGAACTCATCATACTTAGTAGAAAATTAAGTACCATCCTGGGAGCAGTTTTCAATGTTCATTAGCTGGGAAAAATTGTCTGCCTTCTGTATTACTTATTCAAGCTCGAAGAATATCGTTCTTTTTTTTCTGTTAAGCCTAAGAAAATGGCGCAGACGATATTCTCAAACCATAATCATACGCCATAAGCAAAGGATCTTTACGTAAAATGGGAAACTAGTACTAATAAAGAAAGAAAAAGAATCCCCTTTGATGCTCGTAGCAACTTTTAAAGGGAATAGAATCATTTTTAGAAGAAAAATTACAATGCGTGAGTCTTGAAAATAAATATCAATACATTAGGAAGAAGGCTAATAGTTCATTAGAATTCCACTCAGAATTTCGAACATAAAGTGCTCGAGTTATTGTTTTTAGAAGAAGAACGTCTTTTTATGTAAGGAGATATTCTTAATTGAGTATCGTGGGCTGGTAGAATGAAAAATTTTTCCATTTTAAAAGAGGAAATAAAGACTTAGATCATTCGCGGGAATTTTTATTCTTTAAATGTTCTTTCTAATGTGGGTAATTTGTCTTACTTTATACAAACTTTAAAATCTAAAAGAGAATGTAATGGAAAGCAGTGGAAAAGATTATATAATATATACTCATCTTTAATGGTTCACTTCATTTTATTTAATTTGAGATCCAGAATTTTAGGACTTTTAATAAACCTGTAATGACTATTTTATTTTTCAACCGTTTTCAAGGGAACTTGTATAATGGATGTATTCTTTTTTAGTCATTTATAATTTAATTCGTAATTTGATTTTATGTAGCACAGATTTTAAATAAAATGGGATTACTTAGTCATCAGAGAAAAATATTTCGCAATCAAAAACGAAATAATGTGAATCCAAAGACATCAATTTTGATGAAATAAGAAAAATGGAAGACTAAATACTGTTCAGAGTAGATTAACAATAAAAAGCAGTTATATCAAAATAAAATCTTAGAATTAGAAATATATATATTGTCAAAGACTAAGAATGAGTTATTTTCATAAAATATTTGATTAATTTGTAATCTACATTTGTAGTACAGCAAAGGATACATCAAATTAAAAAAAAGTGTTATGGAACAAATTTATGAGAATTTAAACAAGTCTCTAATTTTATAACAGTGCATATTGATCACGAGGTATTATTTTAAAATACTGTTGTTTCATTGCTTTTCTCTATAAAAGTATATTTATTTTCCTACTAAAAATATTAAAAATTATGGAAATGCTAAACTTATTTTACTGCATGAGAAGTAGGGACACATTAAAAAAAATAGAATTCACATTAAATGGAAGTACGTCACGTTAGAATTTAAGTACAGTAGGTCAAAAAAAAATTGACAGTACGCTTTACTTTTTCTTGATAAATCCGACTTCCAATACAAATAGCACATTCCCGAGAAGTGCAAATAAGTTTATTTTTACATATGAAAAATAGCTCAATTTAAAGTAAAAATAAAGTACAATCAACGAAAAACTTCTAAACTGAAATATTTCAGAAGCATTTTAAATAAACATACTCAGATTTTTGCCTCAAAAAATTGAGAGTACACCTATGAAATTTTTGCAATATGCCACATAAAAATAAAGTGTCACTGCTAAGTTGCATGTCTTTTGACTTTCATAATGACCCTAAACGTCTTTGTACCAATTTGAGAAATTCTTGGTGAAATCCGCAGATATTTTACCCCATTTTTCTTGCAACACTCGTTTTGAATGAGTTTCGTTTGTAATTTTGTGTTTTTGTGCCACTTGTTTTGAGTATGGCTCACAATATGTGGTAATATTCAATGGCAATGATGTCGGAGTACTGTGTTGGTGTGTATAACTGCTGTTTATAATGAAAAAGATACTATATTTTGCCTTTACGTGCATTCGGTTTGCAGTCATGGTATTGCTGAAAAATGGAATTTCCATCTAAAGAGAAATTTTTAACACTTTACTTTAGATTGCTGCGACCATATGGTTGATCCAACTTGCAGCAAAAATTTCTTAAATCATAGGCAAAAATTTAAGTGCTGAAATTGCGCGAAATGCCATTAGACAAGCTGGATAAAAACGTTGCATTGTTAGAGAGAAACTGTTCATCAGCTTGCAGATTCAGATAAAAAAGTTGAAGTTTACAAAAACTTATAATTGAAGACCATTAACTTTGAAAAAAAATTATATTTAGTAATGGAAGAAAACTCACTTTTTTTGACAGTGACAGCCATCGTACTATGTGGAGAAAGCCTAATACTGCTTTGAATATTTTTTTAAAAATTAGGTCCTACATGGTAGCGACTTTGTCATGATTTGAGGTCGCATGGCTTAATAAAGTTAGGAAATTTAATTTGTATAGATGGCATTATCAACTATATGATTTACTTGAATATACTTCGCAGCAATCAAAAGAAAAGTGTTAGAAATTTAGCTTTAGATGGAAGTTCCATTTTTCAGCAGCACAACGACCGCAAACAGATTGCACGTAAAGGTAAAATATGGTATCTTTTTCATTATAAACAGCTGTTATACACACCAACGCATCATTAAAATTGAATATTATCGTATATTGTGTGCCAGCCATACTCGAAAAAATGGCTCAAAAGCACAAAATTAGAAACAAAACTCATTCAAAACAAGTGTTGCAAGAAAACTGGGGTAAAATATCTTCAGATTTCACCAAGAATTTCTCAAATCGGTACAAAGACGTTTAGAGACCATTATAAAAGTCAAAAGATACGCAACTTAGCAATGACACTTTATTTTTATGTGGCATATTGCGAAACTTTCATAGGTGTACTCTCAATTTTTTAAGGCAAAAATCTGAGTATGTTTATTTAAAATGCTTCTGAAAATTTTTCAGTTTAGAAGTTTTTCGTTAATTTTTCTTTCTTTATACTTTAAATTAAACCACTTGCAACGTGTAAAAATAAAAACATATTTGCAATTCTCGGTTTCGTCGATTGCACTTTATTTTTACTTTAAATTAAACACTTTTTTATGAGCAAAAATAAAAACATGTTTACACTTATCGGTAATGTGCTATTTATATTGCAAGTCGGATTTATCAAGTAAAAGTAAGGTGTTGTCTCAATTTTTTGTGCCACTGTACACATCAAGTGGATAAGTAATGAAATTTTTGTAAATCTCAGATTAAAATGTATTTACTTTTTAATATTTATATACATAATCATATAATGCTGCCAATTATGTTTATAAATGACCGTGTAATTATAAACATTATTCTACTTGTAAAAATAAGTTATAAAAATTTCACACTATTTGAAGAAAAAAGAAAATTTGTACTAGATATGAATATGTATGTTTTTCTTTTATACAGATCAACACATTTTTTCTCTATATTGATAAAATTTAGAGCATTTCTAAGACCAAAAGTCCATTAATATATGATTAAAAATAAAGCAAATTCTTATTATTCTTCAGTTGTAGCTTCTGAAAATATTTCGCAAAAATAATTTTTCCCCGAAAAATAGGAAACTGCATTCTTTGGACCTTAACTATGAAGTAGGACTTTCACTCCTGTTTTTATTATGTAGTATACACAGCTTTTAATCTGTAGTAGGCTGATTCTATTAAGTTTCATATTTTTCTTTCTTATCCAATAGTAAAGTGAAACCTTAAATACATACGTTTCATGTAAGAAAGTTTAACAGCCAGGAAAGCTAATATTCTGAGTGAAGAAGCTGGTTCCAAAATGCGGCTAATATTATATAAAAATCTCGAAAGAAAAGTCCCTATGTAAATGTTTTTTTTTCACAACTTAAACTTGTCTTTCGTATGCCACATTTTATTTAATTATTTTTAACATGCGCTCTAGAAAACTGGCGACTTCAGCATCTTCTCATCCTTCGAGCAAAGGGTTAAAAATCCTTTATTATCCTTTTAAACATTCTTTTAAAGGTACATACCCTTTTCTAAATTGACATTTGTCAAAGAAATCCCAATCAAAATCTCAGAGTAAAATCGCCAAAGGAAAAAATTTGGTTTCTTTTGCTCTTGCGTCATGATGTAGGCTTACACATATTTTATGATCGTTTGTTTCTTGTACAAATTATGTGCCAGCGTCCTGGCATAAAGGCAGCGAGTCTTCCCCGTTATCTGGGATTACTGGGTTCGAGTCCCAGTTCGGACGTGGCTATTATTCCTCCGTTCTATTCGTGAGATGTGCTCCTCTGCAAGTGAATGAGTGATGCGTGAGTTCCAAAAGGCATACTCTTGGCCCTGGTTGGCACTACTAAAACAAGAGATGCACCCTATCGGCTTAAATCGTTGTCTTCGTAACAGCGGACTTATCCAGAGACAAGCGCTCTAATAAACAAACCAACAATATAAATTATGTCTCTCGGGATTAAATGAAGTGAATTTGAAATATCATAAACCTCTTCTTAAGGCTTAACATCTGTCAAAACAAAATATATACACACATAAACGCACGCACTCATACTCTAAAAATGACGACTTAAGCAAATTTTTGAAATTAGTCCTTTGATTATCATACTTTTTCCAGTATTCAAGAAAGCATTTCCGTACAAAAAAATAGATTTTAATTGCCACAAGTTGAATCTTTTCAGAGGAACGTAAAATCTGTAATTTCGTAATGAAGCAACCTTTGGAAAATAAGACCCTCTCTCGACTCTAATCTACAGAGTGGTCATAAAATAACACGAGACGTTCTCTCCTCCTCCCCTTCAGTAAAGAAGCATCTCGAAATTTGTTTTCCACGTACTGCAGAATGTATGATTTTCCAATTCTAGCAAAGGATTTTAGTGCTAAAAGTCACCTTCCAGAAAAATTTCGATTCCATAAAAGTAATATGTCCATCTGAAATATAAATGTGTGGTTACTAGATTAAACAAATTAAATTTATGCTCTATAGATTTAATTTGTTTTATTATCGTTAATTATTGACTATGTTAATCATTGACTACTCAATATAACCACAATTCTTATGTTCCATCAGCTATTTGGGTTACCCAGAATGTGTTCTGATCATTTATACAGTAAAAGCTCCTTATTCGCTCTTCCTTCATTGACGTTTTCACTATTCGCGGATTAAAAAAATGCAACCCAATTCATATATTCGCGGCTAAACATTTCTTTATTCGGGGATCTAATAAGTAAATACATCATAATTAAAGAATTCCGATAGGTATCCAACCCAATATCCTTTGTAAATGCCGTCAAATGGATTAATAAAAAAAGTAAAATAGATCTTATTACAACTTTGTCTAAAGTATGTTGTTAAATGCACACTGCAAACATGGCCGAAATCGCGAATGGAATAAGACGAGATGGGTTTGAACAGATAGAATCAAGTGACATTCAGGAATTGCTTGAATCGCAAGATGAAGATCTGACTGAAACCGACTTGGAGGAGATGTTAAATTCACAGCCCATTGAAGAAGTGGCTTCAACAAGCACTGGAAACGTGACATTTCATTTGAAAAATCTTAGTGAAGGTTTTGAGAATGGCAAATGAGCTTTGCGATTTCATTATGAACTATGGAACGAAGTCTTATTTTTAAGAGGCAAATTGCTAATGCGACTGCTGGATATCAGTCTTAATTGAAGGAGCTTTTAAAAACTGCCAAGAAAGAGAAAATTACAAAATTCTTCAATCCCTGCCTAGGCTTTAATATAATTAATCAAAATGTTCAAAAACTTCAATTAAATTGATTTTCTTATACATTTGTTTTTTATTTTTATTTTGTCACCTAGGAACGTATCCCCTATAATCCCATATAAATTACCATTCCGTATTCACGGTTTCTGTATTCGCAGCATATCTATGGAACAAATACCCCGCGAATAAAGAGCTTTTTCTGTACTTATAATAAAGCTCAATGTGTGTGTGTGTGTTAGCGCTCTATAGGCCAGACCGTTCCACTTAGAGCTACCAAATTTGGCATATGTATACCTTGGGAACTGGGAATGTGCAACTTGGAGTGATTTTTTCGAATATTTAATTAGAATCTAAAAATTAAACGACATTTCGACGTTTTTCCGCTATAATTTCCAAAAGTATTGTCGCACAAACATGATTTTTACATTAAATTAAAGATAATTGCTTTCTAAATTGCTTTCTAATGGTATCTGTTTTAACATATAACTGAAGCTTCTATTTCAAAGGAATTTTCAAAGAAATATTTTAACCATATTTTTCAATAATATATTTCGGACAAAACAATAAAATTTAATCTGCACGAGCACGTCAAGGGGGAAAAATTTAGCTTTTATCAGCGTGTTGCCATCATATTGAAAAAAGTTCAAATTAAAAAAAAATCAACTATTATTGCAAATTAAATCTTAAAAAATGCAACTTTCAGCACGTCACTGGATAAAATAAAATAAATAACACCACAACTGACTGCGAATCAGAAAGATATGTAGTACAATGAACAAATAATCGTAATGCATCTTCAATAATAGGAGTTACGTGACTATCGAAGTTTTAAGTTTACATATATTTGGCTGATAAGTTATAAAGAACACAAGGTACGTTAAGTATTTAATTTTAGAACGCATTATTCATGGTGGTCGCAAAAGGCGGCTAGTATTTAATTAAAGCTATGTATTCACCTCATTTGCATGCAGCTTCTAAGAAACAATTTTTTTTTTTTCAGATTTAAGATAGGAAATACATTTTCTTCTCTAACAGTTCATATGTCATCCCTTCCGATTTTCATACATTTTTTTAACTACAGGTGTTTTCTTTTTGACAAATATTACAATGAATAAGTTGATGTCACTTGATTTTCTTCACAATTGGCATTGTCTTCCACGAAAAGGTTACAAAATATTTTACATCGTTATGAAAAAAGTCTCAACACAAATGGCAATAGCAGTATTATTTAAGTTACAATACAGTCTTAATTAAGCTCCCTCCTTTTTATTCATTTAAATAAGTTTTTTTAAAGATCTCAGATTGTAAACAGCACCTTTACGTACTATATAATTGGTGTGAGGTGAAGTTCATAAGCCACATAAGAACTTCCAGACCAGAGAGAACGCTTTTGTCTAGGGGTTATGTTACGCGGCTTGGGACCCAATAGTTGCGAGTTTGAACCTCAAGAATGCACATTGGTGACCCTGGTTCTTAACTAACAAACGTAACATTGGTGGCATCCTCTACCGATAGCAAACGTCGCCATAACGCTTAGCGCTATAAAAACGTTTATCGCCCTCCAAAAACACTTGGTGCGATAACATCGTTCGTTTCATATCCAAGTTACTGGAGGGGGAGTAAGGTGGTGTTAAGTTCATAAGCCACATAAGAAGTATTAGGCCGGAGTGTACACTTTTGTCTAAGGGTTAAGTTACACTTCTAAGGCCCCAATGGTCCCGAGATCGAACCTCAAGGAATACACAGGTGCTATATTTATGCTTCCATCCCGGGTTACATCACTATTCTTCAGATCCTTTGAAAAGCATTATAGAGCAGGAATACCGTATATTTAAATATAATTCAAGACATGCCCCTTGGTTAATGATAATAGTCCTTTGTTCTATTGCCTTCTGTGCTCTTTTAATGGATAAAAAAAGTTACTATACGAATATTTTTATTGGATTCGATTCACGACGAAGTTTTCAGTCGTGAATCGCGCCCTTTTGACTGATTTCTAGACCACTAATGTTATTTTATCTTTTGAAGTTTCGATATCTGGTCAAGTCCTTAGTATGCACTTTTTGTTTTGTTTTTCCCTTCATCTTTGATAATTTTTGCCGGCTCTCTTAGTGCTCTCAATCCGATAATAATGCAGCTTCGCTAATAAAGAGAGGGCTACTTAATCAGTTGACTGTTTCCACCTCACAGGAAAATACCTATCTAAATTGTCATAAACATACACACACACAGTGGTGTCGGGGTGGTCGGCTGTACACAAGAAGAAAAATGTGCAATAGAATATGGGGTACTATTTCTTCCGGTTAATTGAATAATTATATATATATATATATATATTAGTGGGTGTGTAATATTAAACAATTAACAATTATTATATAATTGTCAATTGAATAAATTCGTAGCAACCCAAATATGTTGAATTTTTTCCATGACGAGTATAATCGCCAAAAATAGTTAACTAGTTAATTAAATGGCATCTAAAAGCAGACAGTTTTTCTACGAATGATGGGAAATTCTCAAGGCCTTTCATTTTATCTTCAGGATGCGATCCATATAGATCTATGTGTGTGTGTGAGTGTCGTTGATAACAAAATCAAAACCTTCTACGTGAGGTGACATTTTTCTCTCTGATAACGATATTACATGTTCCATTATATACTAAATCGAGTTTTACAACCATTTAGAAGGACTAGAACACCTGCTGTTTTAGGACACCTTGTTTATAAAGCTACAAAATAATATCTGACTTCTTTTCTGAGATCAGTTTCGCTTCAACGAATTAATAGAACCGTAAAGATTATTTTCATATTAAAGCTTGAAATATATATTTAATAAATATTTTCCTGGTGCTCATTTATTAATTCATTAACCGTAAAATTTTTTATATAAAAGAAAACTTTCAAAAGGCTATTTTTATGTTGAGCATCATATAGTAATTTTTAATAAAAACTCTTTTCTAGTTCTTTAGAGGAAATCAATATCAGTTTTGCAATCAATACACAACAGTTTTATCTTTCGTCAAAATTGTTTTTTTTTCTTTCATTAATTCAAGAGTGAAAACAATCAAGTCAAAATGCTAAGCAGAGATCAGATATCCCGTGAAAATATTGATTTATCGAATTTTTTCTTCTCTCCTGCCCTAGTTCTGACTTATGAGTTCTTGGGAGAAAAGAAATACTTTAAAGGAAGAAGTTTGGTTTTTGTTTAAGATATTACTGATTTTTAAATGCACGCGAGATATATTTTATCATATTTTGAAATTCTCTCCGTGAGCTTATTAATATGGGCGCCAAACGCAAACCTTAAAGAATTGTTCTTTATTACAGGGAACATCAGAATATTTCAGTTATCAATTATTATAATTATTAGTTTTGAATTTGACTTTATTATAGAGGAAATAACTACCGGATATGGTCTCCCAGAATTATTTGAATTAATCATCGATAGCGAAATAATTCCATTTTGTACGACATTTTTGTTTAATATGTTGATTACTGCATATATCGCCTGTGATTCATAACTACCATCTAATTATACCAAATTATCAAATATTAGATGACTAGATTTGAAATGACAAAGAAAATGCCATCTAATAGATAGACGGTCTGAAAATCAGGTGAGAATCATTGTACTGAGTACAGTAAAATATCCTTATTCGCGCTTTCACTATTCGCGGATTAAAAAAATGTGACCCAATTCCTATATTCGCGGATCTAATAAGTGCATACATAACAATAATAGGATTTCAAACCAATATCCTTTGCAAATGCCGTCAAATGGTCTAAAAAAAAGTACAATAGATCTTATTACAACTTAAGTCTAAAGTATGTTGTTAAATTATATCGCCGAGGACTTTGACATAAGCCACCTTCGCCGCGATCGGTGTTTTTGAGAACGTAAACAAACAGAATGAAAGCAACCTTATTACTCAATGAATAAAGTATATTTGTAGAATTAATGACTAAGAAATAAGGTAGAACTAATGATTAAGAAATGAAAATTTGCTCACCTCATTCCGAAGATTCATTTGAATCTGACGTAAAGAAGGCAGATCTCAAAGATTGTTTTAACCATTTTAATGTAACGATTAAAGATTGGAGCAAACTATACGAATACAGAATGGATGATTCAATTGAATACAATAATCCACCAGAAACATAAATAAGAAAAATGAATAGACAGATATATAATTTATTATACATTTTTTTAAAATTTTGTCACCTAGGAACGTATTCCCTATAATTCCGTATAAATGACCATTCCATATTCACGGTTTCTGTATTCGCGGCATATTTATGGAACATATCCCCCGCGAATAAAGATCTTTTACTGTATATTAACAGCAAACATTTACATGCTCATTGCAATAAATGTTATGATATTTTTTAATGATATATTTGAAAACTACATATTTTTCTTCCAAAAAGATATTTGTCTTCAATTTATCAAAATACGAATATATATGCAATTTTTATGCAGGACCTATTTTTCAATGGTTTTAACTATTGCGTCACTTAAGGGTAATATGATATTAGAATAAATTGTTGAGAAATATTTTTACATTACCAACCATTTCGAAGAACCACCGACATGGTTTGTTATACAATATTTTGATTCAGTGTTTAGCATGTTAAACAAAAAAATTTAGGCGCAATTCCTTAAAATACCAAATAAAACCTAATTTACAAAACATTCTTCGAGGATTAAAAAATAATTAATAAACAAAATTTTTATCAAATTTACTCACCAGTTATAGTGACCAGGCCAAAGTTCGAATTCAGCTCCCAGCGAAATGAGCTCAAAAATCACCATTGCTGCTTTTTATTAAAGAATAACTAATAATTCTTTCACTCAAAACAAAGCATATCTGTTCTTTCTGAAAATGAAATACCGCATATTCGCCTTTCGATCTTTGCAGCAGACTTTCGCAAAATGCATTCTTTGACCGTTCGCTTGCAATATCTGGGTATTTTTCTGTTTCTTTTGAAGGAGAAAATCACTAACTCAAAAAGAGAACTAGTTAACAATGATTGTACAGCTCACCTTGCACGTATGCACTTACCTTCACACTTTGTCATCAGTTTAAAAGTAAAATTTAGTTTTCATTGCACGATTGCATGTGTCCTTGATTTCGGAAACCCAAATAAAGCCAGGAGCTTTTTTGTATAAATTATTTTTTTAAAGAACTTGATTCTTAGGCTTATAAATGGTATAAAATTCTTTATTTTTTTAGAAAGATTTATAATGCTCCAATGTTTTCAAAAATCGTAATCTCCCCCTCTTTTTTTAAAAAAAAATCATTTCTTGCGTTTGTGTGTGAAATTTGTTTCAAAAAATATCTGTTTCCATGTAAACAACTTATAATATCATAGATTTTTAGCTGATAAAACTGATATGTTAATCTCCATTTAATCCATCTAAAGTTTAATACACTTTTGTTTCATTTTTATTGTACTAAATTTATAAAGTTTCAAAACAAATATATTCGAAGAAAAGATTTTTTTTAAAAATCTAAATCTCACAATGCATTTCGGAAGGGTTAAATAAACAAATAATTTATTTTATAAAATTTTCATATTTTTTAAAAATTAGTTTAATGTAAACAAAACCATTTTTGGAATTGTCTTTTTATTTTCATTCCACGTTATAGAAATGTTCGTATAATTTAAACACATCATAAGAAAAAATGCTAAATGAGATTTGGCATTTTCGCATATTATGTATTCGGAGATTAGAAGAAATTGTTTTCTAATAAAAGGAGTTTTCACATTACATTAGCATTTCAAGTTCTTTTCTAAATATTATTTCTCTCTTTTTGTTTTATATGATTAAACTAATATTGAAGGAAAAAAATTTAACATCAAGTTTGAATATTTGTTACATGGTAACGTTTTAGATGCGATGCATCTATTTTTTAATTTTAAAATTTGTTCATAATTATATACCAGCCATAGTATGCACTCAAAAATCTATTTAATATCATCATAATATTCGTGCGTGAACTTACTATATAGTAATTAAAGCAGTAAAAATTATGGTTCTAAACAGCATATTAAAAAAATTACTGTAATTAAAGAATAAAACTTCTACGGAGATAAGATCAGTTTCATTGAAAATTTTATTTCAAATTTTAAAGGGATGTGAAAAAGGTTTTTGTGCAATAATATGCGCCGAAGTTATCAAGAGAAAAAATATTTTAAACAAACCCTACCATAATAGCATTTTGAATGTCTTTTCATGATACACATCATAAAAAAATGATGTTTTATTGAAAGACTAGCCGCCTTTTTCGACCAGCTGGTTCGCCATGAGTAATGCGCTCTAAAATTTTGAATTAAATCCCATATTCATTAGCCTTGAAGTAATTCCGGGTATTGATTGGCCTGAAATTAATATTTTCTTTCAGATGATGGACGGAAAGTTCTAAAAGAACGCGTTTTCCTAATAATATTCTTTAATTTTATAAATCAGTCAGTTTTAATTATCGGTTATGTTTCCAAAATATTAAAAATGTTTTTTTCGGTGATGTAACCAAAGTATTAAATATGTTTTTTTAAAGAAAGCGAAAAAGGGAAAAAATATTGAATTAATGACACAGATATTGCAAACGATAATAGAAATATGCCAATTAGGTCGGGATTTCAATGCATATCCAGTCTAAATTCAATCAGGTTTACCGTAAATAAAGAAGATTTATTGAGTTAATGATATAGATATTGCAAACGATTGCAGAAACCTTTGCTTTGCATTTATTTTTGAAAGAAAATATCGCATTTTATATTTCTTTTATTTTATCCAGTCACGTGCTAAAAGTTGCATTTCTTTAGATTTGATTTGCGATGACAGTTTTTTTTTAATCTGAACTTCCGTCCTTCTTTTATTTTATCCGGTCACGTGCCAAAAAAACATAGTTAAAATATTTCTTTAAAAATTCTTTAAAAATAGAAGCTTAAGTTATACATTAAAACATTGATACCATTAGAAAGTTAATTTTTTAATCTTTAAATTGATGTAAAAATCATGTTTGTACGATAATATTTTTGGAAGTTATAGCTGAAAAACGTCGAAATTTCGCTTAATTTTTAATTAATTCAAATTCTATTTAAAAATTCGAAAAAAGGGCTCCGAGGTGCACATTCCCGACCTCCAAGGTATACATGTACCAAATTTGGTAGCTGTAGGTCCAACGTTCTGGCCTGTAGAGTGCCAACACACACACGCGCGCACACACGCACACACACACACATTGAGCTTTATTATAAGTATAGATTAGTGAACAAAATTCATTTTCATACCACCTTAAAATTCAAAAAATTGGTTTTTCTATAACACCAACTTTATTGCAAAAATCTTTTCTTTAATTTAATAAAGTTTTCAAATTTAACTTAAAACACAATTTGTAACATTGCGTTTATTATTGTCTTGAAATTCAGACCATTTTTATTACCACCAAATTATTCACTCATATGACTTTCCTCAATCAAAAAGTGTTAAAATAGTATTATCACGATTATTTCTGGAGAGTTCGATTTCTTTTAGACTCGAGTTCTCTTTCCCGTAATATAATTGAAGCATTTATTGAATTTCTCTAATAAGCTAAATTTAAAAATCATTACTTACAAATAGCAATGGTTGATATAATCGAATCAGATGAATCTAGTCAATTAAAGCAAGGAAAAATTAAATCAAGGAAAATGTTGATTTTCTGAGCTTCCGAAATATGATGAACAACAAATGCACCATTATTAAACAAAGATTTTTAATTCTCTATTTCTATTTCAAAATATTCATAGAAATCGTATTATGGTAGAAATTGTAAATCAAAATTCTATTATGAGAAATATTTTCAAAAACATTTAAAAATACTTTTTTTTGGTAGCTCCAATTATCTTTTTTCTAAAAACATTAATCCAGTAACAATTTTAAGGAATGAAATAATAATATAAAATTAATGTAAGGGAAAGAATATTAAAACTTACAAGAAACTGAGCGGAAATTAAATGCAAATGCTATAAGTTAGCCTTGCAAACGATTTTTTGTTTTCTTTCATAGACTGTGTTGTTATCGATATTAACTGGAAAAAATAAAGAAATTTGGAAAATAATGAAAACAAACTTCTTATTGTAATAATAACAGACCTAAAATATTATTAGGTACACGTTTTTTTCCCTCCAAATATAATTTTTGAATTACTCCCTAGAAAACATCTAAATTACAAAATCAGAAACAAAGGAAAAAACTGTCAGCTGGGAATTTAATGGAATCATTTCATGCTCACGTGATCTACATCGGATACGCCGCATCAATTTAAAATGGCTAGACGTGTGGAAGAAAAGGAATAAAAGATCAGCAATCATGATCCTTGAGCTTACCGGATATATTTCGCAATCAACTTAATTACTTAGAAGACTTCGTTTCCTGTACAGCTTTGTTCGAATAATGTTTTAACTTTGTTTACAGGGAAGTATTAGTTATGTGTTTGTTTATTATACAGTTTTGTTAGACATAAGAAAATCTAAGAGATTTGAATCTCTGCTCCAGGAACATCGTTATATGATAACGTGTTTAAAAGAATTTAGAGAGATTCGATCTCTCGTTCGAAAACAAGGATGCATGATAACGAGTTAAGTTTGATTCCTTTCTCTTTATTTTTAAAATGTACTCTTAATTATATAAAAGTAAAAACATGAACATTTAAAAAACTATATTTAATATTATTGAAATGAACGAGATTATAAATCCAGTATCCAAACTAGTAAAAGGTATTGTTGCAAAATATATTTAAAAATGTATCGAAGTTAGAGAAATTAATTATTCGGAAATAAAACTGGTACCACTGTAAACAATTTTAAACAGGTTTTGGCTACGACCACGGTTGCCTGGTTGGTCTCGTAACCGAAAAGTCGCAGGTTCTGTCCTCGCCTCGGCCAAAGACCGCCGTGTTGGCTAATGGCAGTTGGGGCAAGTTAAATATGTCGCGACTACAAAGTCCTCCAAGTTACCATAAAAAATTATACCTTTGGGGGTACTGAATCAGGGATGAGTCGGTTTCTGATTTGGATCTAAATTCTGACTTGCAGATGGATGAATGAGTGTATGAAGGAGTTCGATCGCCCCCTAAAAAGGATTGTGTCGTGAGTGTTCAAGCAAAGTCGTACTTTCACTTTAACGGTGCTTGTTAACAACGAAAGGCGCACACCTCTGCCTTAATTCGAAAGAGTTCCGTTTATTCGTGCTTGGTATGACCAAGTGGCATTAGAACCACCACCACCACATGTTTTTCATTGGTGAAAAAGTATTCTGAAATTATTGAGAAAAAAAAAAACGTTGCATTTCCAATTAATTTTTATTTTAAAATCTGGTCTTAATTTTGAAACTTTTTATTTTAAAGAACACTTATTATACAGGAAGCAACTATTGCCCAAATTGGTATATTGCTACAATCCTGTAATTCTTCTCCCCTGTGAAGAATTGTGAACTAATTTTAAAAATTATGCATGCCTCAATTTACGGTTTGCATTTCAGTCTATAAATTAATAATATTATAATTTTTTCGTATACTCTCTAGTGAATGTACTTAGTATTTACTCTCTAGTAAATGGCATGTGGTTGTAAGATTAACCACATGCCATTAGAGATCAATAGTCATGAAAAGGTTGCTAATATGTGATTAATTTACTGGAATGCAGTCAATATGCAAATTTGGATGCATTTTTGATGGCCTTTTTCCCTCGTCTGAATGAAAACTTAATTGGAAATGAAACTACAATTGTGGTCACAAAATTACCTATCAAATGCCGCACATTTAAATCATTGTATTTTTTGAATTACCACATTAATTATCACATTTATATGAGCATATTTAAGCAATCTTACAAATTTGGTTTTGAAAGTGCAGATCAAGAGATGGTAAACCACCTTGATGGATACGGATATATCTAATCTGATCTTTAGGCATTAAAACTGTGTGCCAAATTTCTTCGTTTACAGACTTTTCTTATGGATAATTTATTATTGACTTATTCGAACAATTCACTGGAAAGGTAATGGAATCATTTCATTACCTCTAAAATTTGGACGCATTCCACCTATGATTTGGACATACAGATTTGGAGTAGGCATCATGTACAAAGTTTCAGTTGGATCGAGATAGCCAAGTTGGTACGGCGTTGGACTCGCATCCCTTAGGTTGTGAGTTCGAACCCCTCCAGTCGAAGAATCTCCGCTTGTGTGGCGACTGGAGAGTGCATAAATCTGTCGTAGTCACAAATTCCTCCATGTCGAGAGTAATACCACTGAGGGGACTGGTTCAGAGGTGATTGCTCTCTGATCCAGGCCTAAATTACGATCTGTGGATGAGTGAATAAAATGTATGAATGAAATCCACCCTGAAAAAAAGTTTTGTGATGCGTGAGTAGCTGAGTCGCCCTCTTGGCCCTAGGTGGTGCTACTGAAAATAAACAAGAGACGCACAATTCGGATTAAATCTCAATGGCTCTTTAATCAGTGAACTTATCAGTGGCAAATGCCATTACAAACAGCAACAAAATTTTATCCGTCGAACCGAAAAGTTTTTTTTTTTTTTCGGCTCACAAAGTGACAACAAACAGACTTAATTTAAAAAAAATATGTTTTTCGGATTCAAGGAGGTATTAAATTTGGAGATCCGGCAAAATCTCGAAGCTGATTTTTTCGACAATGGCAATACTTTCTCTTCTTATGATTCATGTATGAGAAAGTACAGAATAAAAATCCAATAAATGCCTGAACACAGAAACTAAAAATTAACTCTCGAAGATCTTGAAACGAAAACTGAATCACGATTCTTGATTGAATTGACTTGATTGATGGTTGTAGAATGAATATACTGAAGTCAAATTATCTGATGCTATATTCACATGATAAAATATCTATGTATGTCTAGCCGCATGCTCTCTTATGTTGAGCTTTGATGCAATGAGGCCTTTCTCTTTTAAATGAAAAAAAGTAGACCTCAAAATTGAATTGTTTGTGGTTATAGTTGTGCTTATTGTTACGGATATACTTCAATCTACAACTACTCTAAATCGTAAAGTCATTCACTACTCTTATAGTGGGTGTATGGAGGGAAAACGATCAGCAGACCTCTGTAGAAAACAACAAGGACATTTATTTAACACAAAGACACTAACGCAAGGAAAATTCAGACGATGACCAGACAGGATTCAGCGAGAGAGAGAGAAACTTTTGAGCTTTGCTCTACTGTCTCTCCAAACGGTTGAAATTCTCCACTGTCTCCTCGCTTTAGCTGTATCCAACTGCCGACTCATTACCACACGACTGGCTCCTCCATACATGATGCTGCTTACACAATAGACAACAGGACTCGGAACATAGCTCAGTTCAGCAATAGCTTGGACTCCACACAACGCTGGCATTCCGCCGTTGCTTTGCTATTCTCTCGAAGACTCGATACTTAACCCCGATTCCAGCCTCGATTCATTGTAGCTTGAGACTATCGACCTTTTATAGTTCCTAGGAGGTGGGCTGGGAATGTTTGGGACCAATAAGGCGTATCTTTGATCACATTGAATGGATCGCTAAAATTCTCGAAGTTTTCGGTAATATCTATTTTGTCGCCAAAGTCATCAAATGGTCGCCAAGTTTATTGTCAATCTCTCAGTGGCTGAGAAGCAGAGCAGCATCCAATACAGATGATTGTAAATTGGTCCTTCCAATGATAGAACTAACTGTTCTGTAAAATTATCATATAAGCATCAATTGATTCTATTGAGTAACTTTATATGCATATGTTTCTCGAACTATTTTTCTTTGAGTATTTATTCTAGGCTAATTTAAGGGTGTAAAATCCAAATGATGATTAAGCTCATATAAAGAATATTAAACATAATAATAATCAATAAAGGTCTATGCGAAGCATCAATAAGTCACGGTCGAATGTTATAGTTAAATATTAGTAATTAGACATACTAAGGAATCATCAGAATTCAGTTACGAAATTTTTATTAAAAATATTGCAAAATGTTTTGCACGGTTTATTTTAATCACGGTTTTTTTTTTCAAACTTTAATTTGATATTTAGACATACAAAGTAATATATTGAAAATTTATTTGGTGGACAGAATAAACGTAACAATATAGAATCATTAGGATTAAATATTTTTAACCTGACTGTGATAGCTATAATTTAAAATATATATATAAATATTTTCATTTAATAGGTATGGAAACACGCATGTTAAAAATGTTTTTATAAATGTGACATTTCCATAATTGTCTTAAAAGTATCTATCTTAAAAGAAAAGCAAGCTTAATGTTTAGGAAAAATATATCTTTCCTCCTATGGATTTGGTACGAAATTCGATGCAGATCTGCCATTTGAGTGTGGAGGTTACAGATAAGTATTTTGCAATCAGCTTGTAGCTTTTTGAATTATTGTTTTTATATACACGTATAATTCTCGAGTATGATGATTTTATCTTGCTAAGAAAGGTTTAGAACGTCGTAATTCATCAAAATCCTCAGGCTCAATATTTGAGGATTAAATTGCTTTTTGTGGTATACTTCTTGGAATAAGAACTAAAAAATCGTTGTTCCGATAATCCAGATTATGAATTTTTTTTGAATAGATTAATTATTGAACGATCACAAATGGATACAGTCATTAATTATTGTCTTGCGATCAGCTTTTGTGATAAATAAGAGATTAGTTTTAATCTTATATTCTTTTTATGCCTTTAAGTCTTTCATTTTCACAATAGCTATTGCTTCTATACATGATCGAATCATTTTTTTCTTCGCAAAATCATCTAAAAATTCTAAAAGTCCAATGCATTACAATCGAAGGCATCTTATCGAGAGAAAAAACCTTTGATTTTATTAATATTTTTTAGAATACAATAGCCGGCAAAATAACTAGAACCATTGTGATAAATCTTCAGAATGTAATTTTCGTCTTGATGTTAATCAATCTTGATTTCATTTTCATCAAAGAATACATAGCTGGAGGCATTCTCAGATTTTCAATTAAATTCGTAACACTTCTGGAAAATGAAACGTAATTATTTTCTTCTTCCAACAAAAGTGATGTCTTAAACGTTGATGGAATATTTAACACTTTCCATTAAATCGAAGGTCTCCTATTGTTGTAAAGCTTTACAAAACTTATCAACTATGAAAAAAAGAAGGCTTTCAAAATAGCTCTTTTTTGCATTCTGATAACAATAAAATAACATCCAGAGCCGTGTGCCATGCTCCTAAGAAAATTAGAACAGGCTTCAATTTTTCTCTCTATTAAAAAAAGAGCACCATTTAATTGATCGTTGTTACTTTTTAACAAAGGTTAATGGCCTGTGAAAATCTTTTTCTCTACTCTTATCCATACTAATTATCAGCTATTGGCTATTTCCTGAAAAAAATATGAACAAAGAAATTGCGAATGATAGCTTTCCAAACGATTTTTTTCCCGTTCTTCATTCTTTCACATTTTTTTTTATCAGGTCTTTTTTTTTTTTCTTCTACATTTTTTCCAAATCCTGGTAGAAAATGTTTTGCGTTTCTCCGCTTCAAAAGAACGATTATCGAAAAGTTGATTTAATGTAATAATAATAAGTTACATTATTTTCGTCTACATTTTTTTTATCCTTTGGGCTTTTTTATATTTTCAATATAGTTGTTCAATATAATTTATCGTGATAGTAATAAAATAAAAAATTAGGGTTCTTTTTTACATCTTATTGTGATTTGATGTTCTGCTGTAAGAATGTCAATCAGAAAATTACTGTAAATAGATATTTCTTAAGGTGCCTCTTTAAACTATGACCTATTTTAATGGAAACCGTACTTTTTATAATGTTTAAGTTATGTTATAATGTTATTATATACTGCTTCATGTTTAAGCATAATCTTATCCACCCAGAGATGCGTTATTTCTTCCCAAAATCAATGAAATATAATTTGCCTCAATTCGTATTATACAGTAAAAGCTCTGTATTCCCGGGGTGTATGTTCCATAAATATGCCGCGAATACAGAAACCTTGAATACGGATTAGTAATTTATATGATATTATAGGGGATACGTTCCGAGGTGACAAAATAAAACAAAAAACAAATATATAAAAAAATCAATTTGATTGAAGTTTTTGAACATTTTGATTAATTCTTATGGCTTAGGCAATGGTTTGAAGAATTTAGTAATTTTCTCTTGCTTGGCAGTTTATAAAAGCTCCTTGAATTCACACTGATACGCAGCAGTCGCATATGCAATTTGCCTCTTTAAAATGACTTCGTTCCACAGACGAATCAATGTTCATAAAGAAATCGCAAAGATCATTTGCCATTCTTAAACCTTCACTAAGATTTTTCAAATGAAATGTCACGTTTTCAGTGCTTGTTGAAGCCTCTTCTTCAATGGGCTGTGAATTTAACCTTTCCTCCTAGTCGGTTTCAGTCAGATCTTCATTTTGCGATTCAAGCAATTCCTGAATGTCACTTGTTTCTATCTGTTCGAACCCATCTCGTCCTATTCCATTCGCGATTTTGGCTATGTTTGCAGTTTGCATTTAACAACATACTTTAGACAAAGTTGTGATAATACCTATTTTACATTTTTTTAGACCATTTGACGGCATTTACAAAGGATATTGGGTTGGATACCTATTGGAATCCTTTTATTATTATGTATGTACTTATTAGATCCGCGGATAGAGAATTTTTTAGCCGAGTATATAGGAATTGGGTCGCATTTTTTTAATCCGCGAATAGTGAAAGCGCGAATAAGGAGCTTTTACTGTACTTTTAAATAATCATTTTCGAAAAGTTAATGGAATAATTTACATTAGGTATTACAATAATTTACATTTGATTTTAGTTGCACTTTCAAGTTCGAAATACATAACAGAATTTTATTACTATCACGATTAAAATTTGATAGTGGTTTAATGTTGATGTGGTTGGGAAATAAAATACTGGCCCATTTTACCCCTCGTCATATAAACAATGTTAAAAATTTAATAAATATGGAAACACGCTCGTTAAAAATGCTTTTATAAATGTGACATTTCCATAAAAGTACAATAAAGGAAAGCAAGCATATGTTTAGGAAAAATATATCTAATTTTCTGTCTACCCAAAATTTATCCCTTGGTTCAAAAGGATGACAAAAATCTGAGGATTCTGGGTGACCTGGTAAAAAGATTTGGGCTTCGGATTAAGAGGATCGTGATTTTGGGACTCGCTTTCAACAGAAACGTGCCATACTGATACATGATATCTGTCATGGTCATTAACTTCTTGCAGATGTGTCGTGGAAGTTTGAAGAATGGGGTGTCAGCCGAAGTGTCGTTGTGTTTATCTGATATCAATTTAAACCTCAAAGTTCTTTCCAACCTAACCTGTTGTTGTTACTAATGGCACTGTTACAAGTCTACTGACAGAAAGCTGCCAGTGATTTAAGCCGTAATGAGCGTCTCTTGCTTGTTCAGTAGCGCCAACTAGGACCAAGATACGACTTGACTGTTTCATACTTCTCATTGGTTTGCACAACCCCTTTTTACATGGGGGCACATGCATATAACTCACAGATAGAACAATCAAACCCGAACAATCATGCCAATCGGCTCGAAACCGGGACTCCAGAACAGGAGAAAGACATGTAACCCCTATACCAGGAAATTGGCCCAACCTAGCCTTCTATTAGCTTCATAACGGAATGCTAATCTAACTACACAAATTAACTGAATCAAACTAATAAAATTGTTGAATAATGGAACAGCAATAATTTGAACATCTGTTAATCTCACCACTTTGAAAGGGAGGTGGGGTGGGGGTAAAAATAATTCCTTAAAGAAGCTTCCGAAAGAAAAATAGCGAAGCAGCTTACTTGGACTGATATGTTTTATACGTAAGTGTATAGTGGGAAACAGTGTTGTTTCTATAGTTATTAAATTAAAACATTATAAGCATTTTTTAAATTATATTTTTTCATCAATTATTCAGTTATCTGGATAGGATTATGGTACAGATTAATCTGAGTAGTTGAGATTCTATGATATTTGTTCTTGTTTTGTTTCATTTCATTTCTTTATAATAAAGTTTCTCAATCCTAGTCGAAATGAGACATTAGAAATTTATTAATTGCCCATTCGTTTGACTTTCCTGAAGCTAACCTGAAGCAGTGATGTATTGGGAGCAGTAAACTTTTATTTAGTAACGCCTTTTCCCCCCTTTCCCCTTTTTAACTGTTCTTAAAGTCAATTTGAACCACAGGGATGTATAGATTTGTAAATGGTGTTGCGCATGGCATTTGGTCCATGAGTATGTGGTGATATCTTAATAAGCCAGATAACATCTACGGGAATGGGCAATTGCTTTAGTCCTGTGGTTATGTTACTAGGCTTCAGACCCAAAGGTCCCGAGTTCTATTCCGAG
>JAPMOQ010053173.1:407626-468597 GCA_026543055.1 Argiope trifasciata | reverse complement strand
TATATACTTATAATAAAGCTCAATGTGTGTGTGTGTGTGTGCGTGTGTTGGCGCTCTACAGGCCAGACCGTTGGACCTACAGCTACCAAATTTGGTGCATGTATACCTTGGAGGTCGGGAATGTGCACCTCGGAGCCCTTTTTTTGAATTTTTAATTAGAATTTGAATTAATTAAAATTTAAGCGAAATTTCGATGTTTTTCCGCTATAACTTCCGAAATTATAATCGGACAAACATGATTTTAACATCAATTTAAAGATAAAAAAAATTAGCTTTCTAATGGTATTA
This sequence comes from Argiope trifasciata, assembly GCA_026543055.1. Lineage (NCBI taxonomy): Eukaryota > Metazoa > Arthropoda > Arachnida > Araneae > Araneidae > Argiope > Argiope trifasciata. The sequence continues at coordinate 468,309 of JAPMOQ010053173.1, read as the reverse complement.
GTGTTTTAATGTATAACTCAAGCTTCTATTTCTAACGAATTTTTAAAGAAATATTTTAACCATGTTTTTTTAGCACGTGACTGGATAAAATAAAATAAAACAATGCCGGAAGTTCAAATGAAAAAACAACTATCATCGTAAATCAAATCTAAAGAAATACAACTTTCAGCACGTGACTGGATAAAATAACATAAATATAAAATGTGACATCTTCTAAAAAAATAAATGCAAGGCAAAGGATTCTAAGAAATCGTTTGCAATATTTATATCATTAATTCCATAAATTATCTTTATTTACAGTAAACCTGATTGAATTTATACAGGATATGCGTTGAAATCCCGACTTAATGGCATATTTCTATAATCGTTTGCAATATCTGTATCATTAATTCAATAATTTTTTCCCTTTTTCGCTTTCTTTAAAAAACATATTTAACATTTTGGCAATATCACCGAAAAAAACATTTTTAATATTTTGGAAGCAAAATTGATAAATTATTAGAGCATTAAACTCAAAAAGTTTTTCCGAATAAAGTTACCGACTCTTTAACTACTAATAACTGAATCTTTTAATTTAAACTATTTCTTACATTTTGGCTAAAAAATATATGATTTAATTAGAAATTTTAGAACGCATTACACATGGCGAACCAGCTGGTCGCCAAAGGCGGCTAGTATATATATATATATATATATATATATATAGTAAGCACAAAAATTAATAAAAATAATATATAAATTATTGTAGAATGAATATAAAAAAATAAAAGGGAAACAAAATTTTTTTTTTTTTGAAAAAAGCATCCTAAGCATACAAAGGAGATGTATTTTAACAATATTTTAACGAGTTACTGAAATAAAAACAAATAAAATTATATATTAAAATATAGCGAAATATTAATTCAAATTATTCCTAAAATATAAATTATTACAATAGACAGTGAATTTGAAACTATTTACAGCGCTTTTATTTTAAAATGTCACGATGCAGTATTTAAAAGTATTTTTAATGTGAAATTTATTTTAATGAAGTATTAAATTAAGAATGTGATGGATATTAGTATTTAAAGCTATAGTCAGTATTTGTAAATGTTGATTCAAAACTATAGTCCTTACAGCATTACTTTTATGTAGAAGTGCATACATAGTAAACAGCAGAAGTCGTAGAAAAATCGATTTCAAGATTTTGATTATTCCAGCATTTAATCACAAATATAAAATATGCTTAAGATTTTAAAATTTAAAAAAAATCAAGATTTAATCTCTCAATAAGTATGTTTGCCCCTGTATATAATTAGAACATAACTTTTATTTCAACATTATCATACAATATTGAATTTTTGAACAAATTTATCAACCAGGAGTTTCTAAAATATCTAAGAAGTTTTGCATGCTATCAAGTCATACGAATGATGCATACTAAAATACATGTTATGAAGTTCAAACAACTATAGACACATAAAAATGACAAATCAATAATGTTTTAGCCTGTTTCTTGTCGTTTATTCTGCAATAATGTTTTTTTAATTATTAATTAATTTACATGTAATTATTAAATTCATTGATTTAAATACTCCTTGACGCTCCGTTCATTAAAAATATTAAGTATGTTTAATTACATATAAATTATAACAGCAATAATTAAACTTAAATAATTAAAATTTATAAAATTAATTTTTAAAAGACCAATAGCTAAATTGAGGTTATTAAGTAGATACTTCTTCAAATTTCAAAATATATAAATTAATAAAAAAAATACTTTCCAAAATTATCCCATCCAGATATTTTAAAGATATTATAAATTAGTTAACATACCCATTTCAAAAAGGTTCAGAATTCCGTTCAAAAGATTCCAAATGACGCCTAAGTTCAGAAAATACGATGAATAATATGATTTACTGTAAATTACACTCATAAGTTTTATAATTATCAAGAAAGATAAGTGGTTCAAAAATTAATTTCTTTTTAATGGGATTATGATCAAGAAATTTTAACAATAGGTGAGCTTTATAACAATAAGTATCCTGACTTTTAAAACAGATATAAATGACATAAGTGAATGCAATAAGGAAAAAAATTCTCAAAGAATGTTTTAAATTTATTATACCACATGATGCATCCTCATTTGACAGGATTTATGTTTTAAATAAAATATTTGGCTCCCTCTCGTAATTATTTTTTATTCAATTAAGGCATCAAGGACTATCTCATTAAGAAAATTTGCCATGAAATTCAATTCATCTTTCAATTATTTTAAGCATTAACTACGCTATACATTACTGTTAAAATTTTTATTACAATACACAGAATAAATAATATTCATATGTGATATAAAAGAACTGTGACTTTGCAATTAAGTATAATTAAGTAGCAAGGAATGATAAAAAGTTTTGTGTACATAAGTTTGTAATGTGTCTGTCTACTTTTCTGACCTTATGGCTTTTTTTCTTTCAAATTCCACCATGAATATTCTTTGTATTCTTTAATAGGTTATAAAACTATTAATTTATATGATTTATTTATTTGTTTAAGTGCATGTATCAATATACATTTCACCTTAAAACGGGACATCACCAGAAATTTAGTCTTCAGAAATTTAGATCAAAAACATTTTAAATCTAGCACACAAGTGGTTTATGATAGAACTTAAGAATGCGTTGGAAAAATTAGGTAGATTCTTATTGATAGGAAGACTACCCATTGAAATTGTTCTCGATTTTAGAAAAAATTCTGCAGATCTTTAGCAATTAGGGTGGTTCTTCAGATGGACATCATTAATGACCAGATGCAATGACCACTCGGGTGAAGATGATTCCCCATCTGGCAATCTGGAGACATTTAACGATTGAGGATTTTAACAGGTGATGACACAGCTGGTTGGAAATGCCATTTATCAGGAATGGGAAAGTGGACCGTTACAACCTATAAAAAGATAATATGACTCTCATACTAAAATTATTTCAAGGAGAAATTTGTTTTAGTTTAGTTTAGTTATATTAAATTCCCGTTTTAAAGCAATACGAGGGCTATTTTGAGACGGACCTCATCATTTTGAACCACGGTCAGATGACGAAAAAATATTTCAAAGGAAAAGAGCTGATTTCTTTTAATGCAATTTTAACAGGATATTAATTTAAAAAAAATTTTCTGCTACTAAAATTTGTGCAAGTTATCACAACACAGCTCTCTCTGTATTGACTAAATCTGCCTTCAGAGGATCGATTTGATATTTGCTCGTTAAGACATAGCTATTAGAAGAAATTTGTAGCTGATAAATAATTATATCGATCCGAATAATTATATTAGAAATAGTTGCGATATTTTTTTATAAAATAATGCTTTAATTTTTTAAATATTTAATTATAGTTTTATTTATCTGAAATAATACTGTCATTATTTCTGAATTCTACAAGCTATCGCCATGTTTACAATTATTTTTTTAAAAAAAGTATTTCCTGTGAAAAAAGTTTTAAAAAATTGAACGTAAAAAATCAAGGAAGCAAACAAAAACATTTGTTTTCTGACACCTGAACAGGCACCCCCCTCTCCACACCAACGGGAGGATGTTGGGTCTGACAGATTTAACGAGCAAGAGACTTCCTCACACGACGGCTCTTCGGTGGAATCGAGTCTCGAACTTGAAACCCTCCGGTTCCGAAGCCGAGACCTTACCACCAGGCCATCGCGTCCCATTTTAAGGAGAAAATATTTATGCTTTATGTCCAACTGCAAGCACTTGAGTCGGACTTCCCCACGTTGCGTTGCTAATTTAATATTTATCAATCTGTCTGTGTACTTCTTTCAGTCTTTAAAGATTTATTGCAAGTTTTATTTAAAAAAATTATCATTTGCAAAATGTCCATGATTCGTTCTTATATTTATGTTCTTTAGCTGCTTACAAATTTTTTAATTCGCATGACTTATGTATTTGTTTAAGTAGAGGTACCGATAAACTTTTTTTTCAATCTGAGTGCAAAATGGAACATCTGATAAACTTTAGAAAGCTAGATTAAAAGTATTTTGAATCTGTCACAGAAGCTGCTTATGATAAAATTTGAGTATTAAAGTATTCGGGTATGACTGCATTTTCCGGCATTCCTTAGAACTTCTTACATCAATTTGCATGACGAACATAAAATTTCAAAAATGCATTACATTACAATTTTAATCAGAATTTCATCCATCATTTTAGAAATAGAAACTGCGACATTTCCCATTACTTAGCTATAATAAAATATGCTATTCATTTTTCGAATCATTTTAAGATTACCCATAAAAAGGTAATATTCCTTATGCCTTTCATACTAAAATGCATTTCAAGGAGAAAATATTTATGTTTTAGATCCACAACGAAGGAATTGGATTTCTCAGCGATGCGTTTCTAATTTAATATTTATCAATCTCAATTGACAAAGAATCACGTATCTGGAAAGTGCCTTTTTCGAACAACGTGCCACGTGGGCACCTAAAAAGAAAAGAAGTGAATGCCATTGCTTTTAAAAGTAAGAACGTGACTGCTTCTTAGAGTGGCAAACAAGAAAAAAAAAAAAGAATAGAAAGACAATCTTAAAAGAAGTATAAAGCTTCTTAAACTTTATGATGATGCCGGTTTTCCTCATCAAACCTTTGAAACTTCTTTGAGATTGGTGTCCGACTCACCATTTATTTTCGACTTGAAGTTTTTATGGATCTCTCTTTGTAACGAGTAAATCGAAAACAATATCATGAATAATTGTATTTAAAAAGAACGTCTGCGAATTTTGTATTTTAAATCTGAATGGATTCTTAAAATTTGTGGAGTTGTCAAGCCATTAAATTAAACAATGGTGAATGTTTAAAGAGCTATCAATAATTTTTTAATGCTGTATTATTATGAGTTACATCCTATTTTTAAATTACTGCTTGAAGGATTGTTTTGAAAATAAGTTGCGCTAGCAAATGATTGGATAAAAAATTATTTGCTGGTAAAAATCTAAAACGAATAAGGTTTTAGATAACGATAGATAAATTTTTGTATTTCCATTAATATAATTAAATTTTGCAGGAGATTTTAAAATTTTCTTTACCATCAAAGACATATAAGAATTGATTTTTCTAAAACGTATTTTTATATGTTTTTATAAAATGCATTTAAAAGAGAACTTTAAAAAATTCTTTTTATGCTATCTGTAAGAAAATAAGAAGGCATGATACAATAGCATAATTCGCTTTAAGCTGTCTGCAAGAAAATATGAATGCATGATACAAAAAAATATTACTCTTTATACTGTTTGCGAGAAAATACGAAGAAATTATACAGTTTTTTTTTTATTTATGCTGTCTGCTGGAAAATACAAATAAAAATACATGATACAAGAATAATTCTTTTTATATTGTCTAGAGAAAATAAGAATAGATGAAGAAAAAATAATTATCTTTATACTGTCTGAAAGAACATGATTTTTTAAAAATTAATTCTTTTTATGCTGTCTGCAAGTAAATGCGAAAACATGATAAAAAATATTATTCTTATTATACTATTTCCAAGAAAATAAGAAGATCTGATACAAAAAAAAAAAATAATTCTCTTTATGCTATTTTCAAGAAAAAATGAAATCATGATACAAAAAAAAAAAAAAAAAAAACTCTGTATGTTGTCTGCAAGGAAATGCGAAGACATAATACAAAAATTTTTTTTTATTAGATTTATGCTGCCTGCAAGAAAATATGAAGACATAATACAAAAAAATAATTCTCTATATAATGTCTGTGAGAATACAAGTACATATCATGCCAATTAATTACGATATTCCAAAATAAAATAAATAATATATTCCTAAAAATAAATCATCCAATATCTTCAAGTGGTAAAAGTGTTTTGAACCAGCTCATCACAAGAAGCTGCGCATTTTGGATTACGCCGAGCAGTATTGAACTCTGTGAATCTTGAAAATTACTACATGTTTAAAATAAAAAAAATCAATTTTTAAAAAGAAGTTCCCATGTGTAATTTAATTGTTTATTTTATTTGGAAAGCACTTTATCATTACCTCATATATCTTTAACTGATTTTCTAAATGAGATTTTTTTAAAATATTGACACCTTTCAGTGCATGATTTTTTTTCTTTTATATATTTTAAGAAGTTATTTGTTATAGCTGTTTGTGAAGCTTCTGCGATTTCGTTTATGCTGTCACTATCTACAGCATAGAAAGAGGTTTCACAGTTTGCCGTTCACTAGTCGAATCGATTTATCCCATAAAATAAAAAATTAAAAAGTTAATATATATATATTTTAAAAATTCTAATTAGAAAACAAATTCAAATAAATTTTATAGAATGTATTATTGCAGATGTAACTTTTATTTAGCAAATAATTAAGTATTTAAAATGGTATATATTTCAGATTATTGTTATAATTATTAAAATTTTGGTTTGACTAATTCAGTTAATCGATTTAGCAAATGAGAAAAAGTAATAACATGAAATTGAATCTTCAAACGATTTTTATTGATAAGAAATTTCATTGTATATTTTTAAAAAAAGACTTCTGCTTTTGGATAAATATTTTCAATTTCATACATTTTGATAAAATGATATAAATTGCGTTTTTTCTAAACAATCAACAACTGTAATTAAAATTAACGCAACCGTTTAAATTTTAATTAAAATTAAAATGATTGCTTAATAATCCAGAAGTGCACTTATTTCTACAACAGTGGGATCGTAAATGATTAATTTTTTTCAAGTTTACTTGAACTTGAAATTCATTTCTTAATAAAATAAATTGTCTTCATATATATATATATATATATATATATATAACTTTGATATTGAAATATAAAATAATAACAAAAAGAGATTTATCAATAGACCAAATTATTTTATTCAAAATTAAGAGAAATTGAAACTTATTACTTATGGTAGTCGGAAAAGAGAGAGAATCCATGTCATTTTTATTTATCTAAATTCTTCATTAAAATTTTTAAAAAAACTTTCGCTTAGCTTTATTAATGACACATTAAGAAAGCTAATTTGCGACCTTCTATTCTCGTTTTTTTTAAAAAAAATTCTTATTCCTTTTAAGTATAAAAATTCCATTTTTAACTCATTTAAAAAAAATTATTTGGTGTATTGCTAAATTTCTAATCGACAATTCTATAATTCATTTGTATTTCTTCCTTCCCCATTGTATCCCTTATCTGTTTCTGTTTTTCTCTTATCTGTATCCCTTATATATATTTCCTTTATCTGTTTCTGTTTGGTGGGTTTGCCTTAATAGTCCATATCTTTACCAAAATGTGCTTCTGCATATATTTCAAATTGAGGATTAAAAAAAAAAAAGACTTTAATGGAGTACTAAATTATGAATTGTTTTAAAATTGAAAAAGTCTATATTTTAATAGTATCCTTGCATTATCAGTCATATTAACCCTTTGCACTCGAGCGGCGCCGATACGGCGCCCGGCCGATTCGAAGTGGCAACTCGAGCGGCGCTGCTGCGGCGCTCGAGTGTTTTAAAACTTTAAATCGAACTACGCTGCTACGACGCTAACTAAACTTTAATTTAAACCTTTAACTTAATTTTAAAACTTAATTAATTTAAATTAACTTAACTTAACTTAATTAATTTAATTAAATTTAAAATTTAATTACAGAGTGTAATATTTATTAAAATTTTGTAATACTTAATAAAATTTCTTGTTTTCGACATATAAATGAATAAACTAGTGAAATTTTATTATTTATATACGTTTGTTTCCTTATAAATGTTTTTCAATTACTTGTAATATGTTCGCCGAATTTGGCCGAAATCGTTTTGAGTTGCTGGTTCGCGCAAGCGAAAAAGGCCTCGAGTGCAAAGGGTTAAGTAAATATTTTTTTTGGCTTTCTTAACATTTTAAAGAAAGGAATTTCCTTCTTCTGCGACTAAAACTGATAGAGTTTGAATATCACTATTTCAATGACTGACCCATGGAATTTGCTCGAGGCAACCGTTGATTGGCTTAAAACAAATGAAACTCAATGTAAGTTTTTTTTTTCTTTTTTTTCCTTTCTCTCTTTATGCTTATACTGCACACTAAAACTGATTAGAATGAATTAAAGGTGCTTTAGTTAGTTGCAATATTCTTTTTTTGAACTTGTAATAATATTTCGTTTGTTTTTTACAACATTAAAGAAATTGTAAATATTTTCACAATTTTTTTTTTTAAATTCCAGTTATAGATTAATTTTAGCATTTTAATTTCACAAAATAATTTTCGAAAAATTATTAGAGATAAAATTTTAATCAATTTTCTTAATTGACACTTTAAAAAAAATGACGAATTCCTAAAAGTTTTTTAAACACTTTGTTATTGTCTCACATCATTTATTGATTTGAGACTAATCACAGTCGTTCCAAATATCGCCTGCAGATCTTGTTGACCTTGCTCCAGAGTCCAGCACCACCCTTTCTCTTTAATTGAGCACCCCTGGAGGGGGGAGCGAGGAGGGGTCGGCTGATCAGCAAAGGAAACAATTCTTTTATCTTTTTTATCAGTCGGACTCATCTCCCCGATGTCCGTCACTGCAACCATCACGCGAAGAAGCCCGATATCGATCAAGAAGTTATTATTTTTTCAATTCCTGCTTCGCTCAAGGCCATGGGAAAGTTTGAGGTGAGCGGGCCCTGAGGGGCCCTGACGGAGGCTCCATTGTTTGTTGTGGCGCGTCGCTGGGGGTTCAGTGGGTTAATGACGCTGTCCACTTAGCTGGAAGGAAGGGTAGTCAATTGATCCACCATGTTTGGTCAATCTGTAAATATCTTTAATACAGTAAAAGCATTTTATTCGCGCGGTATATGTTCCATAAATATGCCGTGATTACAGAAACCTCGTATACGGAATGGTCATTTATATGGGATTATAGAGGATACGTTCATAAGTCACAAAATAAAGAAAAAACAAATATTAAAAAAAACCAATTTAATTGAAGTTTTTGAACATTTTGATTAATTATCTTAAGACTCAGGCAATGGTTTGAAGAATTTTGTAGTTTTCTCTTTCTTGGCAGTTTTTAAAAGCTTCTTCAGATCACACTGATACGCAGCATAAGCAATTTGCCTCTTAAAAATAAGACTTCGTTCCATAGACGGATCAATGTTCATAAAGAAATCACAAAGCTCATTTGCCATTCTTAAACCTTCACTAAGATTTTTCAAATTAAATTTCAAATTAAATGAATGAGATTTCGGCTATGTTTGCCGTCAAAGTTTGAACTTGCACAGATTCTTTGTCATTTTCTGCAGTCAGAGTAGGCCGTTTTTTTCATCATGACTTCAATGTGTGTGGCTTCAGTTCTTCCAATGATTCTTTTATGTTTACGATGCATTTTGCTATGTCTAATTTCTTCCAGCATTTCATAACATTCATATCAGGATTACATCCATACTATCCAATATGATTTTGAAGGTTCGTCTAATGTATTAGAGCTCAAAGGCCTGGATTATTTCTTGGTCCATAGGTTGAAGCAAAGCCGTCGTGTTGGTAGGTAAAATTGTCTCTTTTATTTTTGGATGCATAGTTTCAAGTACGCCAAAATGACCTGGTGCATTGTCCAAAACTAGAAGTGCTTTAAAGTCTAAATTCTGTTTTTTAAAATAAGTTTCAACTTCAGAAACAAAACAATTCCGGAACCAGTCACAAAAAATAGCGCTTGTGACCCACGCTTTCTTATTAACACGCCAAAACAATGGCAGGTTGAATAAAAATACCGAGAATAAAGAAATTTTTAGCAGCGAATACAGGAATCGGGTAGCTTTTTTTAAATCCTCGAATAGTGAAAACGCAAATGAAGGAAGCGCGAATAAGGAGCTTTTACTGTATATCAATAATATTATTAATTAATTATATCAATAATCATAATATACTAGCCGCCTTTGGCGACCAGCTGGCTCACCATGAGTAATGAACTCATTATTCATAAATGCATTATATTAAAAATGCTTTTTTCGTTGATGTTGCCAAAGTATTAAATATGTTTTTTTAAAGAAAGCGGAAAAGGGAAAAAAATTATTGAATAAATGATTTAGATGTTGCAAACAATTATAGAAAACTTGGCTTTGCATTTATTTTTTTAGAAAATATTACATTTTATAATGGAAAAAAATTATTGAATTAATGATATAGATATTGCAAACGATTTTGGAAATATGCCATTAAGTCGGGATTCCAATGCATATCCTGTCTAAATTCAATCAGGTTTACCGTAAAGAAGATTTGTTGAATTAATTATTTAAATATTGTAAACGATTATAGAAACCTTTGCATTTATTTTTTAAAGAAAATATCACATTTCATGTTTATTTTATTTTATCCAGTCACATGCTGAAAGTTGCATTTCTTTAAATTTATTTTGCAATGATAGTTTTTTTTTTAATTTTAACTTCCGCCATTGTTTTCTTTTATTTTATCCAGCCACATGCTGAACATGGTTCTAACTACTAACTGCATGATGGGGATGCTACTAACTGCATTCCATGGTTTAATAGCCATAGCTCGCCAAGGATGACACGATAGGTTCTGTAAAAATGCTACCTTTTCCTTAAGGTTAATATTTCGTAACTAAAGTACAAAAATACCATGCTAGCAAGGCGTTCTCTGGTATAGCAGCTTTATTAGATTGCACGTGAGAAAGTTTTGAAGCAGGGATTCCCACTAATTGATTAATTATTCAGTATTAAGATTATAATTAGTTTTCCGCTTTGAATGTGCCTAGAATTTGAATTAATTATTGTTCTCCCCTCCATTTTTTTATATTGTATTTATATGTTATTTCTATTATATATTATTTTTTATATATTATAAGGAAGTAGTTCAAATCAATAAATTTTCAACAAGGAGGGGTAAGTACATGGAAACCGAATCCTTGTGAGTTTATATTATTGTTTAAAGCCAAATAAGATGACGGTTGGTGGAAAACTAATACCGTGCTAAGAGAACGATTTATACTTGCTAAGCCTCTAAGCTTAATTAAAATGAAAAAAAAAAAAAAAATGCCTCCTTATCACTTATCTTCGGTTTGCCTTTTGGTTAGTTACTGTCGAATTATGCTTCGTGGCTTTAAAAACGTGTTTTTGTTTCTTATGATACTTGCCATTGGACAAGCTCGCTGTTACGAAGACAGTGATTTAAGCCAATAGGGTGCGTCTCTTGACTTTTTTTCGGTAGTGCCATCTAGGAGCAAGAGTAGGACTTTGCCATTCACGCATCACAACCCTTTTTACGGGTTGGATTTCATTTATCGATTTTCTTTTACTAATAGTACCCCCAAGTGGTATTACTCTCGACATGGAGGACTTTGCGACCACGACAGATATATAGGTGCGTCAATCACCACCACACACTGGGGATCTTCGGCTGGATGATTCGAACTCGCAACCTAAAGGACACAACGCCTTACCAGCCAGGCTATTCCCACCTTCCTTTAAAAACGCATAGAATATGGTTAAATAGCTTATCTTCTTAAAAAAGAAGAGGGAGATTGGATTTTCGTTTATGATCATGAATTATTTCTCAGTTTAAAGGGGAAAAAGGGAAAGAAAATGATTTTAAATTTACACGTGCAAAAAATTAGAAATTGGAGCAGGAACTGTTTGATAAGCATTTAGTTTTTACTTTCTCGTGTATGTAGCATAAAGAATAATCGTCAAAAAATTCGAATTTGAGATTTTAACGAATCTCTAAGCTTAAGATTTCTTTGAGTTCCGTAGACACATTTTTGGAAAATGTCTATCTGTCTGTGGCCAAGATTAGCCAAGAACGGTTTGAGTTAGATAATTCGGAATACGGTCTTTACACCAAATTTGCAGATTTATATCAAGTTTTGAGTGAAATCTTACTTCGTCTATTCAGCTGTTCGAATATAAGTTAACACAGTGTTTCTCAACCTTTTAGTATTCACGGCCCAATTTTCAATCATAATTTTCATCACGCCCCCCCCCCCTCCCCACAACATACAAAAAAAATGTATACAATAATAATGTATTTTGAGTATTTTGGCGCTAAACCTACACTACAACCTTAATTTCAAACTTTACAAATTACCAAGAATACTGAAATTTATTGACTTTTTGCAACACCAATCCACAACATTAAAAAAAACAAGAATTCTATGTCTTTTTATTGCTCTTTCGTCCCACCATGCCGGGTATTCTCACGGTTTCGCGAGAAATTTCGATTTGTCTGGAATTTGTCTGGTCAGCTTAAAAGTTAAGTTGGGAACGTGCGCAGATGTGAACAAATATTTTCTCATAGGGAGAAGGAGAAAGTTCTATGAAGTCAATTTTAATTCCAGACAATTTCATTCGAGTCGATCTTTCTATCGCTATTGAATCTATTCTGAATGTGTAGGTTGTATATATTTTCGTGTAATTGCAATTCACCGTATTAAATATTCAAGGCAGCAGACTTATGCAGAATCATGGATAAATTTTTAAGCTGGCGTAAGTGAGCCTTAGACGATAGACAAGCATCAACAAGTATACAGACGAGTGTGGTTCCTATAATAAAATCAAGAAAATATTCTCAAGAATACTTAATTTTTGGGTTCAATAGTACTGAAGTAAATGAAGAAGAATGGTCCCTGTACATCATTTGCTCAAAAATGTTGGCAACACGACAGCATGAAACCTAATAAACCTAAACGACATTTGGAAAAGCTTCATTGTGATTAGTAAACAAACCCAGAGAATTCTTCAAATTAAAATTAAAATCATACGAAAAGCAAAAATCATTGCTTAAAAAAACTTTATCTGTGAATGGAAAAGCTTTAATTGCCTCTTACAAAGTTTTATATAAAATAGCCAGATGTAAAAAGCCTCACACCATTGGTGAAGAGCTTATTTTGCCAGAAGCAATTGAGATTGTAGAAATTATGTTTGGAGATAATTTTGCAAAACAATTGCAGTCTATACTTCTTTCAAATGATACTATTGCCCGTCGAATTGTTGATATAGCTGAAGATGTAGAGTGTCAGCTTTTGTCGAAGTTACGTGACAAATTGTTTTCAATGCAACTCGATGAGGCAACAGATAGTAATAAAGATGTTCATTTCATTGCCTGTGTTAGATTTTGTGTTGATTTGTCAGTAGTAGAAGAATTAATTTTCTGCAAACCAAAAGAACTCAAAGCAACAGCACTTGCATTATTTACTATCTTAAATGATTTTATGAACGAGGCAAACATAGAATGGAAAAATTGCGTTGGAATATGCACCGATGGTGCTCGTTCTATGTCCGGAAAATTTCAAAGTATTCAAGCACTTGTGAAACAAAAATCGCCACAGTGCATCTGGACACATTGCATGATCCACAGAGAAGCTTTGGCTTCCAAAGAAATGAGACCTGGTTTGAATATTGTGTTAACTACGGTTGTAACCGTAGTATATTATATAAAAATGAGAACACTGAAATCAAGAATCTTTTCAGCACTTTGTAAAGACATGGGTGCAGTACATTCAGCGTTACTATTTACTGCGAGGCAGGTTGGTTATCACGAGGTAAATTTTTGCAACGTGTTTATGAATTAAGAGAAGAAACCGCCGTTTTCTCTTCTAGGAAAACAGACCGGAAGCTGAGAATTTTCGCGTTAGTTTATTTGTGATGAAATTGAGCTACATGGTCAGCATTTTCGAGAAATTAAATAACTTGAATCTTCAACTGCTAGGAGCAAATACACATATATTGGATTCGAGTGATAAAGTTAATGCTTTTTGTAAGAAATTGGAATTGTGGAGCAGAAATTTAAAGCAAGAAAACATAACAATATTTGAAAATTTAAATGATTGTATTAAAACTTACAAGGCTGAAGAACAACACGTAAAAGTTGTTTTTGTAACCATTGAAAATCATTTAGCAATGTTAGCAAAGAATTTTAAAAAGTACTTTCTTTCTGACGACAAACTGATATCAAGTTACAAGTGGGTGAGGGATCCATTTAAAATACTCCCGAAGGACTCTCAATTAAGAGGAAGAAACCTTCAGAGACTTCACGGCAAGCGGCGAAACCAAAAGACAATTTAGTAATAAATCACTCTTTGAATTTTGGGCAGGAGTGGATGAGTTTTCTGCACTAAAAATAAGGGCATTTCGCATTCTAATACCATTTTCAACATCTTACCTTTGTGAAACTGGATTTTCTGAGGTGGCTTCTTTGAAGACAAAATATAGATCTCAGCTAAATATAGAAAAAGAACAGAGTGTGTCTATTTCTAATATCAAACACTACTTCGAAAATCTTTGCTCTTCAAAACAGGGCCAAGGAAGTCACGAGCAATTTTTTAATTTATTTGTAATTTAGTAAGTTGTTTTAATTTAATAAGTTAATTATTAAATATGTCGAAATGTATTTTGTTTTGTATGTGTGTTCTTTCCTTTCAGTCACTTAATCAATTTTTTAAATAACATTTTCTCTTGGATATGCTCGCGCCCCCCAATTAGTGTGCTGGCGCCCCCCTGGGGGGGCGCGCCCCACAGGTTGAGAATCACTGAGTTAACACGATAATTATAAAATGAAGAGAGCTACAGAGATAAAATCCAGTACCAAGATTTAATATTTCAAGTTAGGTCAGGTGTCTATAACGTGGACACCTGTCAAATTTTGAGCAAAATCCAATTACTGGTTAACTGTCTGTCGTTTGTATTTTCAGAAATAAGTAAAAGACATAATTTAAAAGCGCAAGGACCTAAATATATCAAATTAATTATGAGAATTGATTTTTGTTTCAATCTTTTGAGAAAAACGTGTCTAAAACGCAATTTTGACTTTTGGATATTATTAAGGTATGCCAGAGATTAACAGCCAAATTATTCACTAGTATTGACACAATAGTTTCAAAATACACAATGGACACAAAATGGTAAATTCACATTAAAATATAATATATGGAAGCCATTTTTTGGCAGTTTCATGTAAGGCGTTATCTTGTAGGAAAAATTTAATAGAAAGTATGCACTGAACTTTTGGGAAGAACATTCCAACTGGTTTTCAAATTACCTTTTGCATTTTGGGAAAAAGAAAAAGAACTCATTGCATCGGCCGGGAATCGAACCCGGGCCGCCCGCGTGGCAGGCGAGCATTCTACCACTGAACCACCGATGCTGCACAGGTGAAAGAAAGCGCTTCTTTGAACAAGACACAAATTGATGACCTATTTCGAAACCGGTAAAGCGCATCTTCGATCACCTGAATCAAAACACCTCCAAGGGAAGCGAAAAGTGTAGGCGGTTGACCAAGAAGATGACGAGGTGCATTCGAAGTAAGAGCTCCTGAAATAACGAAAGTGTATAGAGCTCGGGGCATAAAACTATTTTCGCTCCCAAATGTGTTTATGGTTTAACCTTGCCCCATTGAATCAGAATTGACGATTAGAAGAGGATAAACATCAAGGTTTTAATTACATCTATCCCTTTAAGAGTAAAAACTGGGGCATTTTTTATCCCTTCTTGTCCTCTCTCGTCACTATGCTGCTGTAGAAAGTTCACATATATATCTTCTTCATATTTTAAGAAAAATTGGCGTTATTTAGAGAAAAATCAGCCAATAGTCTCGTTTTGACAGTCTCATCAGATGCCACGATTTCCATTTGGAGACAAAGATTGGCGTTATTTAGAGAAAAACCAGCCAAGAATCCCGTTCTGACCAATTGATCCATCAGCTGCTACGATTCCTATTTGAAGATGTTGGAATTTTACGTACTCTACTCTGAATCAAAATACTCCTTAAAAATAAGGATTTTATCCGGGATCCACTTATTAAAAGTTCAAAATATCCTGCATCGGCCGGGAATCGAACCCGGGCCGCCCGCGTGGCAGGCGAGCATTCTACCACTGAACCACCGATGCTACACAGAGGTTTCGCAATCACAAGTTAACTTCAAATATTTATATTAAATTGCATGCTTTCTCCCATCAATTAGGTCATCTGCCTCACGAAAATGCTGTGTTCTAGGATTTCCCTCACGAACAACCTCACGTTTTTCATGAGAGAATCCGTCTTGAATAACCTAACGTTTTCCATTTGCTATCATTAGAACAATTCGGCATGAATAAAAAAAAGCTAAAACAGTTATAACTTTATATCATTTGGCAACGGTCTAAGATTGTAATTTTTAGAGAGTGGGAGGGGTGTAAATATTCCGCTCGGGATTCTGGGTAGGCATCATGGAATAAGAATTGTTGGTGCATTTGTATTGCTTTTTATAAACAAATATGAAATAAGATAAGGTGGTAAAAATTAATACCTCAGTCAGGATGTCATTTAAAAAATGGTATTCACCTGTACTGAATTGAATAAAATACCCGAGGTAACGACAGAATCAGGGAATATACAGAACCGCTGTCTAACTGGAGGTTGAGACGATAAAATTGCAATTTTTTTTATATTCCTTTTAAAAACCAAATGCAATGAAGGAAAAAAACAGAAAAATATTTCCATAAGAGTTTTTTTCGGACACTATTAAGGACAAAAAATACTATAAATATTATCTTATATCTAACGCCATTTACCATGGAATAGAGAAAGAGGGGTATAGGGTTGGAGTGGTAAAACTTTTAATTAAGGGAATCAAGCAGAGTTAGGGGGCCGCGGTAGTCTGGTTGGTAGAGCGTCAGTCTCGTAAACGGAAGATGGCAAGTCTTGTCCTCCTCTCGGCTAATGGCAGTTGGGGTACATTAAACAAGTCGTGACTGCAAGATCATCCAAGTTCCCATAACAAATTATGATTCTAGGGGCACTGAATCGGGGATGAGTCGGTCTCTGATTTGGATTTCAATTCTGACTTGCTGATGGATGAATGAGTTCGACCGCCCCCTAAAAAGAGTTGTGTCGTGTATGTTCGAGCATAAGTCGTACTTTCACCTTAACGATGCTTGTTAACAACGAAAGGCGCACACTTCTGTCTTCATTCGAAAGAGCTACTCACATTTGGGCTTGGCATGACCACGTGGCATTAGACCGATCAACCGACTGAAGAAGAGCTAAGATGTATTCAACTCTTGTAGTTCCGAATTTGTATGAAAAAGATGCTTATCAAGTGCTCCTTCCGCATAAAATTATTGAGCTTCGGACATCACCTATTGTCCTATCAAATTGCACTTTGACACAGAAAAAGTACATAGCGGTACTTTTATTGTTTAATTTATTGAGATGACCGTCCGAAATAGATAATCACTAAATTTGTTCATTAATAGGGATCGGATGAGGATATGGGGGGAGGATAAATCGATATTTCCTTTTTTATGAATCGATAAAATCCTAGAAACCTGAAAAGAAAGTTTAAATATTAAAAAAAAGAAAACTTATAGGTATTTAAACGAACTATAAAATGAGTCTTTTGAATTTGAAGATAGTTTAAAGAGAGCAGGAGCAATTGAAACCAGAGGCAGTAGTTTCAGTTGTTCATTACTCTCTAATAATGTTATTCTTTCTTTATTCTTTTAATCTCTTGTGTTATTATTTAATTGTTATATTTTAAATAAAATTAATTAATAACTCAGCTTATTTTGTCATTATCAACTCAGTTATCATCCACTTACTAAGTAATCTAATTGCCACCTCATTACTCTATTTACCTGTTATGTTTGGAGGTTAAGAACCCTCAGTTCACACACTCCATGACTCTCTCTTCAAATAAGAAAATCGACTCTCTAATAAAAGAAACATCCCTCTTCCACCAAAATAAAATATTGGATGTTTGGGAACATTATGAATGTCATGAGGGCCCGAAATTTTATTTTCGCATATTATAGTTATGTACTATGTAGAATAGTTAAGAAAATAGTACTTGTTCATTATGAACTACATGGCATTGGAGAACAAAAGTTAACGAAGGATTGATTTTTAATGTGAATACTTTTTAAAATCAAGTGTGTTATCTTTAAAGAATTTTTTTGAAGATTAATCGAGGGCCGCGGTGGCCTGGTGATGAGGTGTCGACTTCGGAACCGAAGGATTCCAGGTTCGAGATTCAATTCCACCAGTTCCATCAATTCCAATTTAATTCCATCAGAACCGTCGTGTAAAGGCCTTATCACACGGTGAAATTTCGCCAGCATTTTTCCGTTTCTACCCTCAAAAACCGGTCGAGCAAGTTTCATAATCGACAACTCTTTCGAACCAATTCGAAAATATTGTCGAAATATTGTGCGCAAACGAAATTCAACCAATCATGTGAAAGTTTGAAGGGACGTCACTTTCCTTGTCGTTTGCTGGCGGAAAGTGCAGAAGATATTTTGCCGTGTGATTAGGCCTTAAGGGGGTCTCTTGCACGTTAAATCTGTCAGACCAAATGTCCTCCTGCTGGTGTGGTGTGGCATAGAGTGGAGTGACCAGTTCAGGTGTCATCCTCGGTTCAAAACTACGAGGTCCGTCCTAAAATAGCCTTAGTGTTGCTTTACAAGGGAACATCGATATAACTAAACTAAACTAACTTGAACATTAATTGCTAGCATGTGGTTAAGATACAAGTGCCAGAAAATCAAATATTTATTTTGTACATTTTTTTTATTCTGCCAATTGAAATAAAAATGTGGTTTAAAACTACAGTTGTAGACCCAAGATTGCAAACCAAATTTCATGTATTTAAATTCTTACGCTCTTGTGTTATCACGTATGTGTATATGAGAAAGTACAGAATGATAGACAGTCAATCCTTCGGCGGATTTAATTTCATATTTTATTTGTATTTGTTATAATTTTTAAATTTTTTTGTCAACTTTTTATTGATTTAGCTCTTTGCATTTTGTAGATACCCTTTCCACTAGTAGCGTATCGGACAGATTGTTTTTGAAAGAATTTCGTTCAAAATTCAACAGTAATTTTGAACGATTCTTATCCCAATATCTATACTTAAAGACCATAAGTATCATATAACAAATCTCGTTCGTCTTGCTGAAAGCATTTCTGATTTTTCAAGTTCGCGGTTAAGCAGACAGACTACCAAAGATTTGCTTTTCGGATTCAGTGAGATCTGAAACTCGGATACTCGTAAAAAAATCTAAAGTTCAAACTTTTGAGCTCTCACAATACCTTCTCTTTCTGTACTTCTTATGTGATTAAGAAAAAAAGCAATCTCGTAAAAAAAGTATTTTGAAACTTTTTTCCAATTTGAGTAAAATTTCTTTAATTCCACTTAAATTTCCAAAAAATTGCCTTTAAGTGCTACACGGAAGGGAATGCTGGTTAAAATTTTTTTTATTAATATTTAAAGAAATTGTCTTCGTTGAAAAGACTAAATCTCTCTGCTAAGATATTATATTTCGGTGTTTCAGATCAAAAGTTCGAAGCTTTTTTTAAAAAAAAAAATTACGATATCAATTCAAAGCGAATATTTATGAAAGAAGTAAAAGTTTATTCTTAATCAACAAATTCATAGAAATCATTAAAAATTAATTCTTAGAAGAAAAAAAAGTTGTTTAGAGACTATATATCATATAGATATCATTGATATTTTGATTAGATACCGATAAACGGTGTTTAAAATTTCATTGATTTTTGGTTCTCGGAAGAATCTTTCTATAAATCTTGCCCTTAAAAACACTTAGAATTTGATTTTTAAAACTATCATCAACATCATGAAATTTCTTTTTCATTTTTAATGTTAAATGCTTCCCTTTTTTCTGTTTTCTAACGGTAACTGTACATTGACATATTTTATACCCTTCAGTATTCTTAATGTGATGCGCGCTCTTAATGTTTTTATAATTATATTAATAATTAAAAGATTAATATGATGGGATATGACGCTAATGACCCCATCGGGCAGAGACTATGATAAACAATAAGGTTAACCGTCGAGTATATTTATAATAAAAAATAAAGAATTATAAATTCATAACTAAGAAGTAAAAAATAATTTTATTTTTCAGTATATGAATAAAAATTGTCTAAAATTTTTAATTTATGCTTATACTAGCCATTTTCGCCCACGAGTATATATCTATCTATATGTATTAGCAGCCTTCGATGTCTGTTTGATCCCCCACCATATTAATAGTACTGATTTTGTCATATAAATTGACTTTAATGGATTGTATACTATTCCAACAAAAGAAATTTTATTTTAAATTTTATTGTACAATGAACAAGTTTGAAGGCGAAATTATTTGGCGAAATCGGTCAAATTGTTGATTCCAAAAACAGAAAAAAAATTTATGGCGCCATATCTCCCGAAAATGGAAGAGGGTATGTGTGTGAGAGGGATGCAGATGACAAATGATTATGAATCTAAAGGCCTTATCACACGGCGAAATTTCGTCAGCACTTTTCCGTTTCTACCCTCAAAAACCGGTCAAGCAAGTTTCATAATCGACATCTTTTTCTAACCAGCTAGAAAATGCCGTCGGAAATATTGTCCGCAAACGAAATTCAACCAATCATGTGAAACTTTGAAGTGACGTCACTTTCGTTGTCGTTTGCTGATGGACGATATTTCGCCGTGTGATAAGGCCGTAACAATCACACGTTTTGAAATAAAATAAAAAACGATGAGATCAATGCAGTGGTTAGGTCTGGGTGCTCTGTTTTAGCTCCCCCTCCCCCCCAAGAACGTATTGTAAAATTATGTTTTTAAATATTTCTTCCAAAAACAGAGATTGGCGGAGACAGGTATCCATTGAAGATTCAATGATTTATTTATGGACAAATAGCTCTTATATAAGAAAAAATGGGGAAATCGATATAATGGTTCGAATGAAGGTGGTTATTTACTTTCCGCAACTATTTTAAATATATACATTTATTTTATTCGAAAAAAAATATTCTGTATTGCATAGTTCTTTTACCAAGCAATGTAAATTTTCATTATAATTCAATTATATTATATTAATATATTCTCATATTATTTTGAAAATAAAAGGAATAAATGGCTTCCATTTCTAGTTTGTCATTTGGTTTCACGAAATTGCAGTCCGATCCCGGAGATAGTTTTGTTATGCAAACAACCAGAACACTTCAACCATTGTTGATATCAGATCAATTTTGTATTCATTATATTCTGTACTGTCACGAAACGACAGTTGTTAATTTCGCTTGGCGCAATTAACATTTTTTTTCAGCTGCGTTTATACACTTGTCGTCGAAAAGGAATGCCAAGACGAACGCCTAGTTATTAACTTAGCATTTAAATCTATCGACACTGTCATTTTTAATACGAATTATTAAGATAACATTGAAAGAATAGTGTTCGTTTGAAAGTTTGATTTGTTGAAGAGATAATAATGCATTGTGTAATTTAAGAAATATGCAGTCACTTCTAATAATAGACATTTTTTTTTTTTTGATTACAAACACAATTTTTTTTAAACACAATTTATTTTTTTGATCTTGGAAAATATTACTTTTTCTACATTTATCCGGTTAGGAATAAGTTGAATGTTCTTATTGTTATGATTTGTTCTTATACTATTCTGGGCGATCGTTAGAGTATATAATCATTTCAAAGATGATATTCATTACTTGACCAATAAATTTTTATAGAAATTTGATTCATTCGTTCTGTAAGTTCGCATAATTAAATAAGTAAAATATCGATTTCACATTTTTAATTTTCTCGTACACGGAGAGAAAATATTCTAATTATCAAAAAATTCTAACTCTACATTTTGACGAATCTCCATGTTTTAGCTATCTCTGAGTTCGAAAAACACATTTTAAGGTATCCGAACACGTTCGGAATACTTTTTTTAGAAAAACATGGTGTAGACATACTTTTACCATATTTCTGGGTTTAAGACTATTCAAAGTTAGTGACAGGATGTCAATATTTGAATTAAACATCAAAACTTTTTGAAAATTGGCATTTAATAGAATTTAATAAAAAATTATTAAGAATTAAGAATTAATTTTTAATAATTTCTAATAATAATTTTAATTCTTAATAATTAAAATTAAGAATTTGTTTAAATTAATTTAAATAAATTCTTATGAAACTTCAAACTAGCTAAACCAAAAACTATTATTCTTATCCTGACAAAACTTGTAGCAAAAAAAAATACATAGTTTTCTCTAGGGAATGAACTACAATAGTATTTTTCTAACGATAAATAAAAATTTTGCAACCAGTCGAAGATTAATCACGAAATTTTTAGTAAATTTATCATATTATTATTCAAACAATAGGCTATAAATTAAAAACTACTCTAGGAAATTGTATAAAGACAAAGACCATCAAATTCTATAGTAATATGATAATTCTATTTAGTGTTATTTGATTTAAAGTGATAAATAAATGAGTAAAAATCAGTTTTGAGAAAGATGCATTTAAATACTGTAAATTGTTTTAATAACAAATTATGAACGCACATACTTAAAATTCACCACCTTTATATGCTATATCTTCTTGCTCTATTAATATTTTTCATTTTTTAATCATTTTCATTTTTTTCTCGATTTTTTTGCATTTTGCAGTGAATGCTGCTTAAGTTTATTTATTCTTTATCGAGCTTAGCAAATGCTCTAACTGAATTTGCGCTAGGATACACTCCAACAACCTTAAGGATATTCAGTAATCCTACAAAACCTTCGTTAAAATATATTACGGACAGATAGGGGTATGCCTATCTGAGGATTCAGAGCTCAACAAAGGCATCTTTAGGTACAAATTTTCGCAAAACTCCGTTAAAACTCTCATTGGCATTTCGTATTTTTCTGTGTAAAATATTTTATTTAAAATTAAATTTGAGTTTATACAAATTTTAACATATTTTTGACCCTTAAAATCAATACTTCGGGTTATTTAAATGTCCACTCCTTGTATATTGATCATTATGAAAATAGTAATATCTTGGCTTTTAATTAACTTCCTGACAAAAATAAACCTGTTTTGGATACTTCACAGACTGGTCTATACAATAAAATAAATTTTGAATAATATCATTTTTAGTGAAAATCGACTTTTCAACGTGTTCGGATACCTTAAATCAAATATCCCTCTATATCTGTCTGTCTGTAATAAGGATAAATAAAAAGCGCTTTGAGATAGATAGATGGAGTTTGGAGCACGGTCTTTACATTAAATTTGTAAAATTCTATGAAATTTTGAGCAAGCTACGTTCTGAAGAAGTCTATTTGTCCCACCTTTCAAATATAAATTAGCTCAAAAATTACAAATAGTAGACATCTAGATAGATAACATTCAGTACATATAATTAACATCTATAGTGTAATACCTGACAAATTTTGATCCAAATTCAATGAGTGGCTGATCATCTGTTGAACTGTATTTAAAGAAATCTATAAGTGCTGTAACTCAAAAACGTAAGGAGTTAAATATATTGTTAAGAAGATGCAAAGAATAGTAAGTCACAGAGTGATACTATATCAGGTTTATTAGCTTGAAGTGATTCGCAAGATACAGGCGAAGAACTGCTTGTGGAACTCCGAATTAATACTTTTACAGAATATTCAGGAATTATAAAGAAGTTCGTAGAAAGTTCTAGAAGTTTCCATAAAATTAATAAATGAATAATTATAATAAATTTAAATTAAAGTCCAGCATTAAATGTAGCGTCATATGGCTGGGATTCCAACTCCTGACCTTGTGCTTCGCAAACTCGTACGTTACCTCTCAGCCATACTATGTACCGATCTTTCTTTTCGCGACAATATTAAATTGGGTTTGGGATTTTGTGACAAAAAATGTAACGTTTTTACAAATTTTTGTTTCAATCGATTGGGAAAAACGCATCTAAAGCACAGATTCGTTTCGCGAATTCTATTAGACAGGTATTAATCACCCAGGATGACACGATAGATTCAGTAAAAAAAGGCGAAATTGACGCCAAAAGTCTATTTCGTAACTATTGTACATCATTGCCATGCAAAGCGTTTTCTGGTATACACCTTTATTAGAGTCTATGCGAGAAAAATTTGAGGAGATCTCTTCCGCCGGTTTTTAAATAAAGTTAATTTCTAATCCTTTAGATACAGTCATATACTTCTAGTTAGAAAAAAATTTCTCAGTATCCAAGAAATGTATTTTATGTTATTTTAGTAAATAAATTTACTTCTGAAAAGTTAACTTTTTTTTTGTAATTTTCTAGTCCTATAAGCCATATTTAAAAAAATATTCTTGCTGTACTACTTTGCTGTTTAAGCCTTTAAAAAAAACCAGGGCGCTTTATAAAAAAGTAGTCTTGATTTTTTTTTCAAAAGTATTCACACAACTCTATATTCAATTCTCAATTATCAGGCAGTATTAAATTTTTTACTTATGTTATTTAGTGCCATTTTTCAGGTGATTAACGATATAGAAATTATCTATTGTATGTAATTTTTTACTTATCTATAGCAGAGTGAACCCTCTACTTAATGTTTTACTACATTAAGATGGTGATAGCTTTTTTATGATAAAAGTTTTTTAATCTAATCGTCTTGACAAGTCCATGGAATAAATGTCTGTTTATAAGAAAAATAAGCATGACTTCTGATGATGAAAGCGATGTCAGATCATTTTAGTAAGCCATTGAAGTAGAAGTTTGACTTAAACTTCAACATATCAGAATAAGTTACCCTTAGTGGAGGACAAAATTAAGTCGCATTTGTATTTTGATTGGAGGAAAATCTCTAAGAACCAGCCCTACTACAGCAATAATTTTCCTTGAATATAAATCAGTCGAACAATTTTTTTAAAAGACTGTTCGAGCTCATAGCTAGAGAAGAAGTTCACAACCTTTCGATTCAAAATCCAAATTCATGGCCTTGCAATACCCTAAACTATCAAATTATGGATGACTTTTAGAATGATCCTTTTCTAATTCTTTGTTTTAGAGACTTCAAGACACTGCCAAACTTTTAAATGAAACTAGAGGGAGCGGTCTCCCTAAAACTTGCTTGCATACTCTCTAATAAACTTATCATGACATAGAATAAATTACATGATAGTAGTATGCAATATTTGCGAATATTAAGCTTTGGCATGAATTTAGAATTTTTCTGAATCTATCGTGTGATCCTTAGCAAATTCGGGGGATTAACTCTTTGCATATTGTTAATAGCATCCGAAAATCAGGACAGGTTTCCTCTGAACACATTTTACTTAGAATTTGATTGAAATTTGCAAATTTGGTGTAAAGATCGAATACTAAATTTCAACCGTTTAATTCAAAGTGTTTCTGAATTATCATTGTCACAGACAGATAGACAAATGGACAATTTTTAAAAATGTGTTTTTCGAACTTAGAGAGGTCTTTTGGATTTTTTGACGATTATTATACTTTCTCTTTACTTGTATA
Organism: Argiope trifasciata; assembly: GCA_026543055.1. Classification (NCBI taxonomy): domain Eukaryota; kingdom Metazoa; phylum Arthropoda; class Arachnida; order Araneae; family Araneidae; genus Argiope; species Argiope trifasciata. Next base: position 443,060 of record JAPMOQ010053173.1, on the reverse strand, counting down.
CGACAAAGTGAAAAATAATTAAGGAATTTATGAAATTAAAAAGAATCATACAAATAATAATAATATTCAAAAAGTTACGTAAGCAATTATTAGAATATTTTTCCAAAACCCGCTTTTACATATACACAGATGATAATTTTAATCTTGGCTCTTATTTTCATTTCGAACTTTCCCTTGATTTATTTACCATTTGTTCATTTCTTCTTCAAATGGCGTTTAGATGCTGATCCACAAATTTCCCATCCAACATTTTTTCTGTTTGTTCTGACAAGTATTCTTTGTTCGTAAATAAAAAATATTTTAGAAATGTGTTCGTTAACTAATTCTTTTACTCTCTCCCAACATTTTAAGCTGTTCTTTTATATCCTTATACATTACTACTTGTAATTCCTACCTTATTCTCTCCCACTATCCAACAAAACTACTTGCACGACCTGGAATTAAGCATTTTAGATTGAAGTTCTGAAACTCTGATCCCGTTAGTTAAAAAACTTTAAAAAATATTGGAAAGAGAACTATCGGAGGGGGGTTTTTTTTGGGGGGGGGGAGTTATATCTTATTCGTGAAGTTCATGGTTAAGTTTGAATATTTTATCAAATATGTTATCGAATTCAGTTATGTATATTCAAATATATATTTGATTTCATTTAAGTAAATAAATTTCAGAAAACTTTCTGATATTTATTTCAAAATAGGAAATAATTTCATCAACAATGAATTGTAATCATTTTTATGTAAAACATTTTATAAAAAATCCTTTTTTATTAGAACTTACTAAAATGATGTAAATGTACGTTCGATTTAATTATGTGGTATATATGTTAAAAAAATTATACGGTTGAAAAATACAAAAATTATTTTGTTTTGATAAAGGTAGATAAATCATTCAAAAGAGTAATTCATTATCGTTTTGCTTAATTAAATGTAATTTTTAGTAAGAACAATATAATTTTTTTTAATTCCTTAAGAACATAAATTATTATTTTAAAAATATCTTAATTTGTTCAAATAATCGATATTTCGACACGAATCGCTTACCAATTGAATTTTTAATAGATAAAGAAGCACTCAAAATACTTCTTTTGAATATCCAAGCTTTTTGCAATAAACATGCATTCGTAATTAATAAACACGTAGTTAAGCGATTTCATCTAATCTCACAACAGAGATAACAAGCTTATCATTCTAATTTTAAATTCACGATTTTTTTTATCCTTGAAGAAACGAATTGTAATGCATTTGTGAAGGAACAGGTGAATAAAAGTGGAACATTATTTGTTCCAGTAAAAAGTAAAAGTTTAAGAGAATAAGAAAAGCACAACCAGTTATGACGTGTTCAGACGAGCAGGTGAAAAGAAAACAGTTTTTTATTATTATTATTCCTGCGGTTTGTAATTAGGTAGATTTTATTCGTCTCGGCTCGTAAAATATCGGTTGGTTCTTCCAACAGAAAGATCCATTGAACGATTGCTATCACGTACAATTCAGAAAAAACAAAATAAATTATCATTGTTTCATGTCCAGACAGATCATTATTTTCAAACTGCAATTATTTTTTTACTTTAATTTTAGCATGGAGTTGTTTTAAGGGGCTGAGCAGATTGAGGTTCAAATACAATATAAATTGATTTGATCAGAAAAAATTATCTATGATACAATCAAGAATATCTTTAGACAAACATAATATTAATTTATAAAACTGAGTTTGTTGCCTTTCTTGTAATTTCTTAATGTAAATATTCCGTAATGCTTAAATACGATTTTAATCAAAAATTATTTTATTTGAAGCAAGAATATTAATTATAAACACATTAAAGGAAATGATAATTCTAACTGTGTTTACATTGAGATAGTACAGGTCTCATTAAGGAAATCATGCATCGTTATCGATATTACTTGACGTCTAGCAGTTCCATTCCAATGATTAATTATCAAATAAGAAAAACAGGCAATTGGCTCGGATTTTCATATTTATGTGGGCCCAAATTTTTGATTTTTTTTTGCAGCATTTTAAAGGTTATTAAATAATTGGCTTTCAGTTAATTACAAAAACCATGCTATAGAATTCAAAATAAACTAAATTATTATATACATAAATTTTGGAAAAATAATTTTCCATTTCAAGTTTACATTTTTAAATTTAACCTTTACCATTTAGTTTTACATTATTTTATAATTCTAAAAAATATAGAGCTATACTTTTTTTTAGAAATGTCATATCCTATTTCTAAATTTTATTTAAATTGCGATAATTTTTGCTTTGTATTGTCATTAAAAAATAGCTTTGCTTGAATTTTTATTGAGCATTCTTTTATATGTGATATACTGAACCAGTTTTTTGAAAAGTGAACCTCAATTAAACATTTTGCTATTTCAGTTACTTAAAATTATTCATTTAAGAATAAATTATCAATAAAAATTTTTAGCTTTGACCTACTCCCAAGGTCTGCATTGCCTACAGGTTCTTATAAGGCTTACAGACCTCTCTAAGTTCAAAAACAAATTTTTAAACAATGTCAATTCGTCTATCTGTCTGTGACAATGATAATTTAGAAATGCTTTGAACTAAATGGTTAAAATTTAGTATACGATCTTCACCGATCTTACATCCTGGTACCAGCATTAAATTCTATTGATATTATAGCATATTAGAAAGATCAGTTATAACACTATCTGCATGGAGTTAACCGATGTATTTTCTCAATATAAACTCACTGTCTAGCTAATTTGAAATGTAATCGATAGAAAAAACGTATAAGCCTAATAGTATGTATAGGGATTCTATATAAGTACGCTTCATTTTTAATACTTAATACACAAAATTTCAATAGGTATGTATGATGATATTTTACAGTTTTATTTTTCTTAATAATCCTTATTTTCATTACATAATTTTGAATTTCCAAACAAGCAAAATAGCATAATTCGATGATTGTCGAATTTCGCTTGCAATAAAATAAAATAAGTCCAATTTTTTTATTCTAAATTTTTAATGCATTAAATATTCATAACATAAAATGTGAAGGGTAACTTAAAATCCATAACAATTCCAAGGCGTTTCAAAGAATGTATTTTCGGTAGCTGAAACAATAACAACAAAAAGAGAAATTGAAAAACAAATTTAATTGATATTAAATTCAGAACTTTGACCTCGATTTACATATTCCAACAAGTTTCCTCAAATGTATACTCACAAAATATATGCATAATACACAATACTTCTCTTAAATCAAAAACATATCTGTAAGTTCCATCTTTGTGCCCTTATTAGGCAAGTGCGACACCCAAAATAAGCTAATTGCCAAGCGAACTTTTTGTTCTATCAGGTGGACCATATATCAAAAACGCCCACTCCTCGGTCCATGTGCATGCGAGACATAAGATACGTGATCAAAATAACAATAAACAATAATCGTCTGCCATTTATGTTGCCTAAAAGCATTCGAAACAATAAAAAAAAAAAGATAGCTGAAAAAAAATGAAAAGAACACAATACTTTCGGTACCAGATTTAAATTTATTAACTGCGTAGGACTTTAATAAAAGTATAAGGAAAAGCATAAATTGTAAAATTGTTTTATCTTCTGGGTAATGCACGATAATTATTCCTTAATCACAGTTGCTTAACTTTTAAAGCACGGTTTTAATTTTTTTTATACAAAACTCCTACTAATTTATACATTTCATTCATAAAATACAAGGCAAGTAAAAGTAAGTATTTTAAAACAAATTTGTGTTTATCATCCTAAGCAATTACCATTTTTTCACGATAGGTTTGTTTTCAATAAAATGAAATACATTTTTTTAAATTTGTTTGAAAACTTTGTCATAATTATCTTAATTTTTTTTATATAAATCGAATATGCTAGAATGTATAAAGAAAAATTCTTTTTATAATTAAGCCACGTAACTGATTTTCTGATTTACTAAATTATCGTATTTTTAAATTTATAAACAAAAATTAAAGTGGATCATAGTCATTTTAATTATCTATTATCTTTCGATTATTTGGACTTGTAAAATGTTTCATTCACAAGCAAGCAAAAAAAAGTATTGTAACACATACATACACACACACAAAAAAAAAACCATTTTGTTCCTTGTTTTTCAAAATAAAGAAAGCCAACCAAGTTGATACTCCACGGGTATAATTTTACTTAAGAATTATCCGTTATTCTTACCCTAATCAATTCTTTAGATACTCGTGAATTTACAGGATACAAAAATTACGTGGAATATATACACAATTTAATGTTACGGAAATGCTTTTCAAAACAGAATAATATCTGTTTCATCTATTAGATATTTCTGCAATTCTAGGTATTTATTATTTAATAACAAAATTTGATAATTTTTGGTGTAAATATAACTTTTTAAAATTTATTTTATTTCAAATGCATTTAAGAAGAACAATTTTAATTTCGTCCTCATCAAAGCATTTTTCACGAAAATAGATAATTAGCAGATATTTTATTTTATTTATATCATTTTGATATTTAAATTACTTTTTTTCATTTAGGTTTACGTTATCAGTCTAATAAAAATAAAAAACTACCCTTCTGAAATAAGGCACACGTTTTTAATTAATCAAAATTGCCATTTGTTACAAAAATGCCTATTGTAACACAATACATTTGTAAAAAAAGTCATAAATCTTAGAGTAACAAATAGTGTAATTGGCAACGCAGTTTTAATTCAATTTATAAGTTATTCTATTATGAAATGAATTCATGACAATGTTAATACGCCAAAAACTGCTCTATTTTAATTTTATAAAATATCTTCCAGAAAAAAAAAAGTACGTCTTATCGCAAAACAAAAGTTTGTATGCAATTTGCTGATCAGCGCTGTCAGGTGATTATGATGTCAGAGATACTAATCTCATTTTTGAATAACCTTGTTTAACAAAAACCGACTTTATTCAATATTTTAGTAATAGTTTTGTAGAATTTTTAGGTAGACTCACATAACTCTTCCTTTCTTTGATACTAATTTAGAATTAAGCAATCAAAAAAGAAAGACAAATCAATAATTAAGTGATATCTTTATAAAATCGTTCCTACGTATATAATAATGATAAATAATTATGAATCGTTTTTCTAACAAGAAGTCATTAAATAATTAAACCAAATTGGCGCGAAGATAGAACACAGTCATTACTCTAATAGTTTTACAATGGAAGAACCCCAAAAGGACTTTTTTCCTAATCTTCTTTGCTGCATCATGTTTTCCACTAATGGCTTTTCTTGAGTCATGGAACATGTCATTAGATATCGAGCTGTTTACAGCATCTATCTATTGTTTGTAGAAAGAGTGCTTTCAGGAAGGGTTAAAACATAGAGAAAGATGTAGAAACTTAGAAGTTTTATTGTCAGTAGAAGATATTCGAACTTAAATATCTTCAAATAAAAATACTTTTGATATAACGTATGATTATTCGGAAGATTAAATTTTTATAAAAATTTATTTTCGTATTCTTTTCCAAATATAATAATTTATTCTGAAAGAACAGGTTTTTTTTGCTATTTTATTTCTTTAAGTTCTTTTTTTAATTATTTCTTTTTACTTCTATTCAGCGTGAATTATAGTTTAACAATATCGTCTGAGAAAAAAATGTGTGTAAAAATTAAACTGCTCCTGCTATTCAGTTTCCAAATCTTTCTTTGAATAGCTGAATTTATTCAGCTTTTTGTGAAAGTAGAGTATTATATTTGAGGTACAGCTCAATGCGTTTACAAATATGGAATAATTTTCGTCACAATTATAAAGCAGAAAATGAAAACATATAAATATAATGAACATGATAAATGAATGTTTGCTTTGAAATAATTTTATTCGAACCATTTCTGCCAAGGATGAATATAATCTCTTACATCATCATTCATTTGCTTTAGGAATTGGAAACTTTATATTCTTTATATATTATAAACTTTATATATTACTTTGTATACTCTTTATATATCATAAACTTTATATTAATGGAAACTCGGTCTTCTGAATTTCTCTGGTATTAACCAATTACTTTAGCCTCTATAATTCTCTAAATTCAATAATGTGAAAAGCTCAGATTCGGTGTTGAAAATAGTCAATCTCTTATTTGATGAAATTTTAACAAAAAATATAGAGCATAGGATTTATTCATTTGGTGAGCGACGATGATCCAGAATCTTGATTGAAATATTCTTTCTTTTTAGGGGAAGGGAGGCGGATACACAATAAACATGAAGCCAATGTGTTCTGTTTGTAAAATTCTATATTCATTTTTTTACTCATTTATAACTGAATTCCTTAAAATATTCAATTGTTTGACACTGTAGCTTAACCATAACTGAATTATTGTTCTGAAAGCTTAAACATTTCGAAGGTTTTTAGAACTTATTCGTGGAATTTGCAGTATACAGTGGCCCAAAAAATTGCGAATACACCTTATTTTTACTTGATAAATCAGATTTCCAATATAAATATCACATTACCGAAAGTGCAAACATGTTTTTATTTTTGCTTATGAAAAATGGTTTAATTAAAAGTAAAAATGAAGTACACTCAACAAAAAACTTTTAAGCTGAAAAATTGTTGAAGCATTTTAAATAGACATACTCAGAATCTTGCCTCAAAAAATTGAGAGTACACCTATGAAATTTTTGCAATACCTCGCATAAAAATAAAGTGTGCCTGCTAAGTAGCATGTCTTTTGACTTTTGTAATGACCTATAAATGTTTTTGTACCGATTTGAACAATTTTTAATGGTATCTGAAGATAGTTCACCGCCATTTTTCTCGCAACACTTGTTTTAAATGCGTTTTGTTTCTAATTTTGTATTTTTGAACCAATTTTTCGTATATGGCCCACAATATAGATTAATTTCAATGGCAATGATGTCGATGTACTATGTTGATATGTGTAACTGCTGTTTTTAATGAAAAAGACACCATATTTTGAAGTTATGTTTCGGTTCGTTGTACTACTCAAAAATGGAATTTCCTTTAGATTGCTGTGAAGTATATCCCAGTATTCCATATGGTTTATAATAATATTTATAAGAATTAAATTTCCTACCTCGGATGAAGCCATGAAACCTCAAATCATGACGGTGTCACCATCATGTAGAACGTAATTTTTTTTTAATTCAAAGCAGTATTCGGCTTTCTCCTTACAGTACGATTGTTGCCAGTGCCAAAAATAGTGAGTTTTCTTTGATTACTAAATATAACTTTCTTTCAAAAGTTAATGGTCTTCAATTATGAGTTTTTTGCAAACTTCAACTGTTTTATCTGAATTTGCAAGCTGATGAGTGGTTTCTCTCTTATAATATTGCTTTTATATCCAGCTTGCCACTGGAATTTCGCGCAATTTCAGCACTTAAATTTTTGCCTATGATTTAAGAAATTTCTGCTGTAAGTTGGATAAACCATATGGTTGCAGCAACCTTAAGAAAAGTGTTAAAAATTTGGCTTTAGATGGAAATTCCATTTTTCAGCAGTACAACGAGCCCAAACAGAGTGCACGTAGCATCAAAATATTGTACCTTTTTCAATATAAACAGCAGTTATACACACCAACACAATATCCCGACATCTTTGCAATTGAATATTACCATATATTGTGGGCCATACTCGAAAAAGTGGTAAAATCGGTACAGAGACATTTAGAGGTCATTATAAAAGTCAAAAGACATGCAGCTTAGAAGTGAAACTTTATTTTTATTCGAAATATTGAAAAAAATTCATAGGTGTACTCTCAATTTTTTTGAGGCAAGAATTTGAGTATGTTTGTTTAAAATGCTCCTGAAATTTTTCAGTTTAGAAATTTTTCTTTGATTGTACTTGATTTTTACTTTAAATTAAGCCATTTTTCACGTGTAAAAATAAAAACATGTTTGCACTTCTCAGTAAAATGCTATTTATATCGGAAGTCGGATTTATCAAGTGAAAGTAAGGAGTACTCTCAATTTTTTAAACCACGGTATGTGACTACATTTTCAGCATCCGGATTTTGTTAAGGACAAAAAGTTTGACATGAAAAATATTCTGCGAATAATTTTTTATCCCGACCATTTAGCAGTTCCTTTCATCTTTCTAACCATGTTGTTTTGTGTTAGTCTAATTTTGAGCTTTTCATTTGAGATTAAGGCCTCAAATCTGGATATTCATTGACAATTAGTGGCGAAGTTTCGCACATCATATCTTCTTTTATATCTATGCCATTTGTAGAACACATATTTTCATGAAATCACATTTTAGATGTTCTCTTCGCATAAAATTATTGTAGACGACCAGGCTTAGTTTAGTTATATTAACGTCCCGTTTAAAGCAACACGAGGGCTATTTGGGGACGGATCTCGTAATTTTAAACCAAGATCAGATGACGAGGACGACAGCTGAACTGGCACCCCCCTCTCCACATCACACCACATCAGCGGGAGGACGTTTGTCCTGACAGATTTAACGTGCAAGAGACCCCCTCACACGACGGTTCTTCGGTGGAATCGAGTCTCAAACCTGAAACCCTCCGGTTCCGAAGCCGAGACATTACCACCAGGCCACCGCAGCCCCCGTAGACAATCAGGCTTAGACGGATCTTTGAAGCTGTTAATATCCATCTGACGGTTAATAGTTCAATTATAAATCTCCTATTGAAAACAAGGCACTTTAATTGTTTAAACGTTGACTTGCAGAAAATTCCAATCATAGAACTCTTAAATCATTATCCATATAGTTTTATTCTTCAAAATTATTCAAATTCTTTTGTTCTACAGAAAGCCTGCAATAATAGAAAGTTTCCAACCGCAGAAATAGATAAATTATTTTACTAAATAGTTCAAAAGTATTCTAATTTTCTGGAGTATTTACGCTATTTTGTAAATGAACAAAATTTAAATATCATAATTTTTAAATTATAATTTATGGGGGTTTTTTAATTCCAAAGTAACCATACAAATATGTATTTTAATGCTTTTTTTTATTCAAAAATAAGAAAAATTTGATTTCAACGTCTATAAAGTTATTTTAGTTTTGAATAAAATTGTTTTCAAAGGAATTTGAAATGTGCGCGATATACAAAATATATGTAACCTCTTTCAAAAACCATGATCAAAAAGTCAGTTTTTGCTACATTTAATCCACTGAGGGATTGTGTTTTTATTTGAAGCGACTCAAACAGGAGAAAAATCTATGAAAATAACTAAAATAACGGAAAAAAAGAACGCTTATTTTCTACCCGCATTCAATGTTGACAAAGCGAATGTTCAGTTTATTATTCTCTTTCATATTTCTTTGTTTTCGATCGCTGCCGAATAAAATCGCTGCTCTTAAAGCCCTAAAGTAAACATTATTCATCTTGAGTATTGTGCATTTGATCGACGATCTCCCATACATTAAATATTCCTTTAGTTTTCTTTTAAAAAAGGACCTTTACTGTTTAGGGGTCTTACTATTGCAACACTGAAAATTGTGTCTTTGTTTTTGTAGACGTTATAGTTGTCATGGTTGTTAATGACTTAGTGCTATTCCAGTAATTTTTATAAAACAGTCTTTTATATTTCAGTCAAAAAATATCGTGTATCCAAAATAAATAAATAAATTACACTTTAAAATGTGAGGATTAATTGTTGTAGCACATAACTGAATTCGAATTTGATGATCAACATTTTTTAATATAATTTTTGTGTGATTTTTACACATCTCTGGATTTAAAAAATATATATAATTCATTTCATTCTTTAAAAAACTGATAAAGTAAGAAGGTAATGGTAAAGCTCGTCACAAAAATATTCATAAATTGAAAACTTTCTCTATAAATTTATTACTAAAATTATAGTCTGTTATTTTTTTGTGTGTGTTTGCATTTTGGTAAAATTTTAAAAATTGCTTGGCATTATCTTTGTTTGTCTTTTTTTCAATGTTTAATTATCATGTGAGAACATGGTGTTATCTTCGATTGAAATTTCTGAAGCGATTTGAAGGCAACAAATTTTTGAAACCTCCACATGCAAAGGCAACAAATTGGCGTGTTATCCTTTTTATTTTTATTTTGGTGTTGACTTTTACAGTATAGCTTTTGAAATATCTGTCATCTGCTAATGTAATGTTTTATTTTGGAATCGCTTTTATAGTATAGTTTTTCCATTACCTATCGTCTGCTAATGTAGTTTTATTTTGGAGTCGGCTTTCACTGTATATCTTTTGAATTATCTATCGCCTGCTGTTGTAGTTTTTCTTTTTGAAATCACTGTGCTATTGAATAACTCGTGCAACAATTTTTTTTTTTTTTAAATAGATCAAACAAGTTAAAATATGTTTTGTTTAATCGACAAATATTGTTGGTTCAGGGATAATTTTAGCTGATTAGAATATGGTTATTTTAAAATAATGCAGATGGTTGACACATTTAGCGATTTATTGACAACTAAAATTGCAACTTTATTTCCAAATTATACATTTTCTGAATTATTACTTACTATTGTCTTAATTAATTTAAATCATTAACCAGTTTAAACCGGTTTAAAACAATAATTTTAAAATGGCGCGTTGTCTTCAGCAAACATTTGAAAAGTGATTATTTTTCATTATAGCAGCTATTTAAAATTAAAATTAGGATTTTTAAAATTAGGAATTTACCACACTAAATGATCAAATTTGTAAATATGCCCGAAACGTATTAGAATCATACCTTATTAGTAGATAAAAGAAATTTAACATTTTTTATTCTGATGGGCTTATAACTATATGAAGAAGGAAAAGCAAGCCACTTAACCCAAAGAACTTGTTTGGAATAGCATAGCTATGGAGGTGTATTTCTGCTGAGGAATATGTCAGCATTGAGAAAAGGTAATTTGGTATTTATTAACGGGATAATGCTTCACGCTTTTTATTTAAATATATTTTTAAAAACATTTAAAATTATCAATCGATTTTTTTACTTGAAATAGTTTTGTTTTTTATCAGCATAATACCACTTAGCATATTACTTTTGATGTTCGTCTCTGTAATTAATGATTCTGGAAAATCTGAAAACATTTGATCGTCAAAGTCGTATCTGTGTAAAATGGTGCCCAGGGCAAATATTAAAATAGCTCTTTCCTGCATTTTTAAACTTCAGTTTACTTATTGCTCACTCCTCATTTTAACAATTGTATGTTAGAGAGTGCTATGATTGAAAAACTGAAATGAAATATAAATAAAAATATATAAAACATATTTGTGCCTGCATTATTACTATTTCTTGAATCAGTTTTGTTTTCAAATGGACGATAAATTTTAATTTAGTCATTTTATTTTAGTGATTTGATTCTTTTATATTTTGAAAACATTAATTGCTTGAAATATCCAAGAAATGAGTAGGAAAATGCATAAAAGAAACATCGCACAAATGCAGTAATATTTCAACCAAAGCATAATGCATTAGAAAAATAAAAAATAATCTGTATTCTTTACAAATAATGGATTTAGGCCTTTATATACAACAGTTAAAAAGTAGATCGGCTTTTTAACATTATAAGAAATAATGAAAATTATTTTTGACTTTGTTCGTAAAAAATTAAATTTCAATTAATTGGCTAATTATAAAGCGCATATCTAAGCTATACTAAGAATTCAATAACTAATTGATGGAAATTACCGATTTATGTAGGCACAACTACATATTAATTTTACAAACGGATAAAAAATACTTATGCTATCCATTTGGAAAAAAATCATTGCGTATCAAATATAAATCTAAAATATAAATGATCGTAGGTTATACAGGGGAAAAAAAACATTTCCCATCCAAATTGAAATGAACTTAGTTTGTCAGAGATGGGGGAGGGGGCTGGTAAGATATTAATTGAAGAAATCTCTTTGCCATTTTAAACAAAAAAAGTAGTTTAAATTAGTTTCAAAGATAAAAATGATTGTATTTTATAACTTCACTTGGTTTGAGATGGCACTTGGTTTCACTTGGGAAATGGGTTTGTTCTTTTAAAACCTTTGTTCCTCGATTGAATTGCTCAAAGAATTGCTGAAACCAAATTTTTTTTTGTCGTGTCCATGAGAGTCGAAACTAAATAGGTCTAGGAATTTTGAAAATTTCTTCTGCGACTTGCTTGATGTGTCTCCAAGCAAGTCGCAGAAGAAATTTTCAAAATTCATGGACATATTTAGTTTCGACTCTCATGGACACGACAAAAAAACCCCTTGGTTTGAGCAATTCTTTTTAAGAATCCGAGGAACAAAAGCTTTAAAAGAACAAACCCAATCCCCATACCCCAATGTAGACTCCGAGAGAACATCCACTATCTAACCGGAGCCTTTTGGAACAGTGACCGTTTCCGCCATTTCTGGTTTTAACTAAGTGATGGACTTTAGTCAGTTGATGTCCATTGTCACTAGCGTCTATCCATTTGTAAATTTAACGATTTTTGAGCATTTTTTGCATTAAAATTCTATAACATCATCTCTGGATTACTAAAACGAAGCACCGTATCACACTTGATTATCATGTGAGTAATTAAGACTAATTATTTTTCTTTAATAGCAATTTGTTTTCGAGTCATAAGTTTTAATCTGAAGTATACATTAAGCCTAAAATTCCATCTTGTCTCTCAGCATTAGACTGTCTTTATTCATTGAGAGTGTAAACACCAGTGGTTTAATGATTCATATAATTAAATTTGTGTAATATTAATTATTTTGTTTTCTAATGATTTTTTTAACTTCACAGAAAACAAATATTTTTGTTTGCTTCCTTAATTTTTTACGTTCAATTTTTTTTAAACTTTTTTTTTTCACAGGAAATACTTTACTTTTTAAAATAATTGTAAACATGCCGATAGCTTGTAGAATTGAGAAATAATGACAGTATTATTTCAGATAAACAGGGGAACTGTGGATCCTCCCCCATGTTAGAAACTTCACATGGGTTCCGGTTTGAAGAGGATAGGCTTTGATTCTAGAAATGCATTCTTAATTTCTGTTTTCGTGAAGCATCGGTGGTTCAGTGCTCAGCTATGCGGGGTACCCGGTTCGATTATCGGCCAATGCTGTGCTTGATTTTAGATCTCTCGGCTGATTAATTGAATAGGCAATATCTCTTGATTTTATATTAGACAGTTTACAGGAATTCCGGTTTGAAGAGAATAGTCATTGACTTTAGAAGTGTACTCTTAAGCGAAATTCTCTAGAAGCATCGTTGGTGTGGTGGTAAAATGCTCACCTTCCGAGTGGACGGTCAGGGTTTGATTCCAGACCGATGCAGTGCTTGATTTTGGAGCTCGCGCATGCTTAGTTGAAGAGGTAGTCGCTCTTGATTTTATCTTAGGAGCTTTACAGGGCTTCTGATTGAAAAAGATAGGCTTTGACTCTATAAATTCACTCTTAACTGATGTTTTATAGGATAATCACTGGTTTAGTGATACTATGCTCGCCTACCACGTGGGCGGCCCGGGTTCGATTCTCTGCTGATGGGATGCTCGATTTAAGATCTCGCGGATGCTGAGTTGAAGAAGCAATTGATCTAGGTTTTGTTTAAAAACTATACAGGGTTTCGCTTTGAAGAGGGTAGACTTTGACTCTAGAAATGCACTCAATGTCGTTTTCTCGAAGTATTAGTGGTTCAATGGTAAAATGCTGTCCTGCCTGTCTGACAGCCCTGATTCCCTTCGCGACCGATGAATTGTTTCGTTTAAGATTTATTTTATACTTTGTTGAAGAGACAGATTATTTTAAACATTTTTAAGTTGTTCCATTTCCCAATGGATATAGTTTGTATTTAGAAATTGACGCTTACTTTCAACTTTTTCGAAGGTTCAATACTTCAGCTATTGTTTTCAAGTGTATTGTTTGTTGAACTGAAATCTGAGGTTACAAAAGTCTTAATAAATGTAATTCTCTCCAATTTGGTAAATTATGAATTCATTTTATGATATTTATGTAAGGTAATTACACCCCATTGATATTATCATAGGCAAATAATTTCTGATTGTTGTCGGTTGGTTACGCAGCTTTTCTGTAGTGTGATCATCAGCACAATCAGGCGACAACCAAGTATTTGATTATGACAGTATTTGGCTGACCATCCAAATGTCTGATAAAAATGCGCCTTTTACAGTGGTAAGAGTAGCTAACCTCGAGAATTCTCCAAATTATCGGAAATTTCTACAACATTCTAAATACTTAGGAAGTTGCGATAGTGTTTCCTAGACCCTGGGTTTTTCTATCTACTGAAATTTTAATCTAATTAAATTATTCATCTCCATATGTGCCAAAACTGGGGTTTAAGTTGCTTCTTCGTCAATTCCTTGGGGAGTCGTAAAAGAAAATATTGAGAGGACGTTTCCTAGTTTTCCTGAAGGTAAATACTTTGTTTTGATATTTTTGACTTTTGCTCTGAATATGGGAATAGATTTCTGATTGCCATCATTAAGGGGTTTAGTTACATTTTCTGCATGTAAAGGATAGTTACAGGTAGTTTGTATTACTATTTGATACTCTGAGAAATTTTCTCTGTTGTTGTGTTTGGCCTGAAACGATAATTTTTATCTCTTGCGTGAAAGTTTTGAAGCTGGATTGAATTTCTTTGATTCATAGATTGTTATCGCTGCTTGATAATATTAAATTTCTGAATCCGATGCTTTTGTACTAGAATCTTTAGAATCTATTTATGGGAGTTCCTTTTTGAGGACCCAAATTGTGATATAATTTTTGATACCGAATAGATTTGGTCTTAGAATTTTCATCTTAATTCTTCCTAATTGTGTTTGCTTTGTCTTTATAATGATTAGAAAGGTAAAATTTAGTGCCCTTTTTAATTTTTTTTATTCTCCTAATCTTAATAATTATTTCCAATTAATTAATAAATACTTCCAATTCGAAATCATTATAGAAATAGCCGGTAGGAAGTAGTCTAGATTTATTTTACTACTTTGTAGTTATGGCTCGTTCATAAGTTGAGTGTGAGTCAATCAAGAAAATGTTAATGAGAGCTTAAGCTTGAAGTCTATATCATCATTTTCAAAATGGAATGCTTTTCAGATTTCCCGAATACGATTTGTTTACAAATAAAAGAGGAATTGATAAATTATTATTTTAAATTTGGATGGATGTGGGGGGGGGGGGGATTGGATCGCTGAGATCCTGAGAGTGAGTTGTTGCAATGATAATGTAAAGGATCTCTTCGTACCTCTGAAATCTGCCGTTTGACTTTTTTTATCGCAATTATCTCCCGTTATCACAGAACTAAGCAGTATAAACAAAGATTATTGTGACTGACTGTTACGCTCATTAACTTTCAAACTTTTGCATAATAGGACAACCGCCAACAAAATCTCAAAGAATCTTCAAATTGCTGATAACAAAACTAGAAATCTTTTTCATAATTTTTTTAATATTTTTAAATTTTCACAGGATTGTAATTTTGTTAAAACTATCACTATCCACGAATTTCATTAAGTTTGACACATTATGCATATAGTACTTACTACATTTGTTGTATTGCATCTCTAAATCTGTAGAAGTATTCAGAATTTTCCCATGTCCTGATATAATTTGCAACAAAATCGGGTGAAATATCCTTTGTATAACTTTTGGTACCGGTATGAATACCTATATTATTCACACTTTGCACGTCATTACTCATCTATATTGCCACTACATGGTCATCCCACTTCTTATTTCCTTCTTTAAAATTTTGTATGGAACCGTAATATCTATTTGGAATTCCAATGTTGTAGAGGGGTTTTTTTTTTTTTTCAGATGCATTTGTTTTCCCATATTCGCATGTTCCATAGCGAGTCTTTAATCTAATCCATATGGTTTCTATGGCCTTTCTTAGGTTTTCTTTTGTTAGATTTCCGGATAAATTAATCCGAAATTAGCAAAGCTGTGCAGTGGAATTTATTGTCGAGGAAGAATGATAAAAGCAGTTTTCATAAAAGTTCATATTTATTTAAGTAAAAGTCAACAGGCTCATTCTTAGAGCAAAAAGAAAAGAAATAATACGTTAAATCTCAAAATAAAGATCAAAAATAAATTAATATTACCACATACTATGAATAAACTTTAACAGATTCGAATTCGACCATTCAATCTAAAAACGCAGCGATTCATCTTAAAAATTCCTAAAAGGCAAACCAACCGCATGGTCTTATATCATCCGAGCCTCATTCTAACATCAAAACCCACAGATTTTAATTCCACACGTATTTATACTAGTTAAGTATGCGTAATTTGCATAATAAGTGCCGCCAACAACAAATCACTAAACTTTGAAAAGTCGGATTCGAATCTTTCAGTTTTGTTTACATGAGATCATGGATTGGAAGTGGAAAAACCCAAAGACTGACTCAAAAGTTCGGGTCATTGTCTAACATCTTTAATTTTCCAAATTTCTTTATTTTTGGTGTTTAAAAATTATATTGCCTAAAGAGCTGGCAAAGAGTATGAGATGTCTTTTGATGTTGTGAAAAAAAAAAGGGAAGAAAGAAAGACATGAAAAAGTAACATGAGCCTGACACTTTGCCTGAACTGTAGTGTTTGATGTAACTAAGGTAGAAAGAACATTGTTGTTTGAAAAAGAGAAACCGACAATTATTGATTCACGGGATCTCTTTTTTGTTGAACAGAAAGAGAATGTGGAAGGTCGGATGGTTGAATATCTATTGAAAGTGCCCAGTTACTAATGAAAGTCCATGATTTGAGAATAATTTCCCGAATAAAATATCTTGCATCTGGTTGAAGATTGTGTATTAACTTGATTGTCACCTTAAATTGAACAGCGGACAGAAGTTTTATCGGTTTGACAATTTCTTTAAGTTTCAAACACAGTAATATCTTCAATAGAATAGCGACTTTTAGTTACTTTATTAACACTAATCATACCAACACTTATTAGATACCTAGTTTACCATAGCGGGTCAAATGACCCGAAATTTACGTTTTCTACTTTTATGTATGAAATATGGATGTTGGAAAGGAAATAAAAATATAATGATAATAAAATATGTATATAATTATATGAAATAGTATTTTTACAATTTCTATTTCAAACGCAAAAAATAAGAGGTTCTTATACATCACATTTTTTACACATAAGTGTTTCCGTCGCACATTTCCCGCAAACAAATTTTTTACAATTGGAGCAAATTTTATTAGTTTTATTCTCTTTGCAGTATCCTATTTGACACCTCTTACGTTTATTAGAATCTGTAACAGGGTTAGGCAACGATCGTTTAGTATTTGCTTTTTCTTTTGGTTTTTCACGGGCAACTCGAAAATCGTCGGCAAGTTCTACTGCTAGCTTGAGTAAAAAGTCTTGTCTCGAGATATAACTTTTACCCTAAAATTTTTATATTTTCTTGAATTATTTTCAGTTATTTTGATTGAACTACTTTACGTAACAGTCTTTGCATACATTTGCAGTTTACTGAATATAATAAGATAAGCAATATGTATTGATAAGCTTATAAAACAAAAAAAATGTTCTCCGGGTCAAATGACCCGATGTGGTAGAAAACAGTATACGACAGTTATTACTCAAAATAAACAAAACAAAAAATTATAAAAATAGTATAAGAATAGTAGACTTAATTAGTCAGAAAAAGTCAGTAAGTTAAATTTGGAGAAGTAATAAGATAATACGTGCATTATCAATGCATAAGTTCAAAATGGGTCATTTGACCCGTTATGGTATAATTAGTGTTAAATTTTCTAACTTTAATACGTGAGGAGTACTGTTTGAATAAAATATAATTTTCTATCTTATTTATTTCCTGTTACTGTAGGCCACCAAATTCAAGTTTCATCTTCGCTCATTTTAAGAAAGACAGTTTTACAGAATTTCTGAGAGTTTCCTGATCATTTAGCTAAAAGTCATCATTTTTCCCGTAAGCTGAGTGCAATGTTTAAAAATAGAAAAACATTTATTTGAATCTTCCTTCTTGAGTTTTTACAGCAATAAGAATAGTCTGATTTTTTAAATGAGTATTTTTTTAATTTACTGAAATTACATACTGAAATACTAGTAGGTTATGCAGATGGCTACATAATTTCCAATTAGAATGATAGTAGTACAATAAAAAAGTTTATTTGGGGAATTTGTTTCATCAAAATGGATAGAAAATTTAACTCGTCCAAAATGCTAGTTTTCTTCTAAACACATCAGTTGACAAGATTCCCCCCATCATTTTTTTTCTTTCATGTTTTCAATTTAACCTTACAATGCTTCATGCAGGCATTTGATTAACGTGCTTTAATTTTATTTATAAACTTCACATGCCTATTCCAAAGGGCAAGGATAGGTGTTTGAAATTTTTTAAATGCTTTTTGCTAAACATTTGTAGAAAAGACCGATATATGACAATGGCGGGGCTAAAATTAGACTTAGATTGGAAACTTGAGAAAATACCAAGATTGTTGTTGTATGAATAATTCTACCATTAAAAATACTATCAAAGTATTTTTCTTTTATTTCAAAAGACATATTTTTAAAAATGGCTTTTATTTTTATGGAAAAATTGTTATGATGTGATTTGTGTCGCTGGGATATTCGTTAGTTCATAATGTAGTTAATTCACACATTTTTATTTTTTTAATTTTACAAAAAATAATTAGTTTTATTTTAGTAATCTTCCTAAATTATATGCAGCTATTCAAAACACAACGGAGAACGCTTGAAGAGTGTTTCTTCCACACTGTAGAAATTTCACTTGAAAGTGCTAGACGCGTTACGGACAATAAAGAAGTGAAGTAAATAAGTATAATTATTGAAATAAAAACACTAAAGGCTTTTTCATTACGATATAATTTCATATTACACATATTCTGTGTTTGACGAGTATATTTTACATCACTAAATTTTTGCATATAATTTACATAAATTTTTGCACGCAATTTACATCATTAGATTTTTGCACGCAATTTTAATTTCTAAATTTTTGCGAGAATTTTCTGAATAAGCCGAGGTTTGTGGTGTCTTGGCGATTAGATTTCGGCTTCGGAACCAGAGGGTTTCAGGTTCGTAACCCGATTTCATCGAAGAACCATCATGTAAGCGGGACTGTGCATGTTATACCGAGCCAAACGTTCATCCACTGGTGTGGTGTGTGAAGAGGGTGCCAGCTCAGTTGTCGTCCACGGTCCATATCGTCCAAAAAACTATATGGACCGTCCTCAAATAGCCCTAATGTTTCTTTAAAACGAAACATTAATAAAACTAAACTTTCCAAATAAATCAAAACAGTTAACTGTTTTATTTAGCTATCGTCAGAGTACCAAACTTCCAAGTCATTGAAAAGGGCGGCGTAAACAATGTGCACAACTTTAGAGAAGAAAGCGGCAGTTGTGAATGAATAAAAAAGCAATCAACGCGAACTTTGCGTGCTGCGTAAAGCCATTCTTCTTTCGTTTGTTACAATGAGCGTATGAATGAGAAATGCGAGTGTGATTCACGTCTTTTGTCTTCTGCCCTGTCTTGTCAAGCGATCCTACACTTCTGACACTGGTGGACACACCTTGCCTCGTCTTCTGTTTCTTTTTTTGTTTGAAAAGACATCACGTTCGATGAATTATTTTTGCAACAATGACATGTCCTGATTGTGAATTCACTGAAAATAATTGATATCGCAATCGTGGAAAAGAAAACGAGACGCCTAGAATATTTAAGACAAGGAAGAGGATTTAGAGCTGTATATATCGATGCGTATCGAGTTTTTAAACCTTATGATATAGCCTTTTTTTAAAACAATTCTTAATTATGAGTTAAGTTTTGATGAAAGTATGCCTTTCTTTTAGCTTTATATTCGTTATAATTATTCAGGTGAGTTTTATTTTGAAACCTAATGAGGGAAATGTGATAACAAGATAAAGACCTTGTAATTAGGTCGTCAAACTTTGACAACACTCTGACATCAAGATGTTTGAATATCTAGTTTTTAAATCTGTGATTCTATTATTTTTTAGTGCATACTTTATTGTTAGGCAGATTCATGTAGGAAAATAAGTTTAAAAAAAGATACATAACCCTTTTTACTTTCTCATATACATAGTATAAAGAAACCATAGAAATCTTTAAAAAATTTGAACTCGAGATTTTGACGAATATTCAAGTTCTAAACCTCCCTGAGTTCGAGAAACACGTTGTTAGAAAATGTTCGTCTGTCTGTGACAAAGATAACTCGAAAACTTTTTGATATAGATGGATGAAAAGTGAAAGTTGGTGCATTTGCACCAAACTTGCAGATTTTTGAGTAAAATCTATTCAGAGGAAATACGACTGCCTGGCTTTTCGAAAATAAGTCAATGCTGTAATTAGAAAACGAAAAAAGCTACAAATATTTAATTTTATAATATATATTTAATTCAGTGCACATATTTAAAATCTAAAGCGTAGACATGTCTACTTTTGAGTCAAATCTAACTACGGTTTGATTGTCTGTCGAACCGTAGTTTCAGAAACATGTAAACGCAGTAACTAAAAAAATATATATACAGTCACTATAACCCAAACTCGGATATCATAGGAAAAAAATTTACTCTGCCAATTATTTTCACTAAAAGGAGTTAAAAAAAACGTGAAAAGGTTTTTTAACAGTGAATTTTCTGTACTGTAAAAACAAAATCAAATGGTGTCAGTTCATAAATTATTATTAAAAATTTAGACATAAAAGTAAAATTTGTGAAAAAGAATCCGCTAGCCAAATTCGAACATCTCACAATTAAGTACCAAATAATTGCAACCCTGGGTATAAGTTACTACAATCTTTATGGTTAATGTTATTATTGTTTAAGGGAATTTCTTAATACTGTTATTTTCATTAACTGTGAAATTAAATATTAAATTAAAATATCAAGGCAAAGCAGCTAACTGAGTATTCAGTTAAGAAAATGGGTTGTTAAGCATGCTGAAATTGGAAATTATGTGCCAGAAATATCAGAAATTGCCCACAGAAGTCCTTCAATGTTTGATAACATCATTAACTGCTACAAAACCAATCATCAGGGGAAAAATAAACTTAAGACAACACACAATACGATTTTAAAAGAAGCAAATGATTGAAATTTAATAATAAAAAAAAAACTAAACTTATCTATTATTACTCAAATAGGGCTGTGGTGGCCTGGTGGTAAGGTCTCGGCTTCGGAACCGGAGGGTTTCAGGTTCGAGACTCGATTCCACCGAAGAACCGTCGTGTGAGGGGATCTTTTGCGCGTTAAATGTGGCAGGCCAAACGCCCTCCCTATGGAGTGGTGCGGTGTGGAGAGGGGGTACCAGTTCAGGTGTCGTCCTCGTCATCTGACCGTGGTTCAAAATTACGAGGTCCGTCCCAAAATAGCCCTCGTGTTGCTTTGAAATGGGACGTTAATATAACTAAACTAAATTATTATTACTAAAAAGGAATTAGGAAAAAATTTAGCCCATCAACAATTTAAAAAAATATGTTCCATAAGGAGGAAAAGGAATGGTAGAAATAGAAGAAAAGCCAGACAAAGGCCTTTCACAACTAACCGAAATCATACTAAGACTTAAATTTGAAAAATAAGGACTTAATTTCGCATGGAACGTGGAAACAAGGATTTTTTTCTTTTGAGAAAAATGTCTTTATTTATTGGTGAGAATAAATTTGACATTTTTGGATCCAATGGCAAGCTTTAGATCTGGAGCAAATTGGCAGAGGAATTTCACACAAAATAATTTGAAAGCGATTTGGAAGTATATAGGTGGATTAGTAATGGCCAGATGCTCATCTTCAGCTACTGACCCAGGATGTATATACCTCGACATTTTAAAGAAAAATTTAAAATAATATGTGTTGAAACTTTCTCTTGGCATCCAACTTGCGATTTTATCCGGACAAGGATCTAGAAACATAAAGCTTATCGAGTGCGTTCCTGACTTCTATATAATTGTCTTCACCTTATGGACACTCCACCCTAAACCCTTATATACACTGAAGTGACAAAAGTCATGGGATGACTGTTAATATCGTGTCGGTCCTCCTTTTGCCCGGCGAAGTGCAACAACTCGACGTGTCATGGAGTCCACAAGTCGTTGGAAGTCCTCTGCAGGAATATTGAGCCATGCTGTCTGTATAGACGTCCATAATTGTGAAAGTGTGGATGGTGCAGGAGTTTGGGCACGAACGGACCTTTCGATGATGTCCCATAAATGCTCGATGGGATTCATATCGGGTGATCTAGGGGGCCAGATCATGCGCTGGAATTGTCCGGAAGGTTCTTCAAACCAATCGCGAACAGTTCTGGCCCGGTGACATGGCGCATTGTCATCCATAAAAATCCCATCGTTGTGTGGGTACGTGAAGTCCATGAATGGCTGAAAGTGATCTGCAAGCAGCTGAACATAACCATTTCCAGTCAATGATCGGTTCAGTTGCACCAGAGGACCGAGTCCATGCCATGTAAAAACAGCCCATACCATTATGCAGCCACCACCAGCTTGAACAGTGCCTTGCTGACAGTTTGGGTCCATGGCTTCGTGGGGTCTGCGCCACACTCGAACTCTACCATCAGCTCGTAACAACTGAAATCGTGACTCATCTGACCACGCCACGGTTTTCCACTGGTCTAGGGACCAGTCGATATGCTCACGAGCCCAGGAGAGTCGCTGCAGGCGATGTCGTGCTGTCAGTAAAGGCACTCGAGTCGGTCTTCTGCTGTCATAGCCCAAGGAAGACAAATTTCGCCGCACAGTCCTATCGGACACGTCCCTCGTAAGTCCCACATTGATTCCTGCAGTTATTTGACGAAGTGTTGCGTGTCTATTAACATTGACCATTCTACACAGACGTCGGCGGTCTCGGTCGTTAAGTGCAGGTGGTCGCCCACTGAGCTGTCCATGATGGGATGGGATGCCTGAAATTTCATACTCTCGGCACACTCTTGATATTGTGGATCTCGGAATGTCGAATTCACTAACGATATCCGCAATGGAATGACCCATGCGTCTAGCTCCAACTAACATTCCACGTTCAAAGTCTGTTAATTCTCGTCTTGCCGCCATAAATCATGAAAAACCTGTTCACATGAATAACTTGAACACAAATGAAAGCTCTGGAAAACGAACTGCGCATTTATACTTTTCGCTGCGATACTACTGCCATCTGTATATTTGCATATTGCTATCCCATGACTTTTGTCACTTCAGTGTAAATTCAATCCAAAATTTATTGGAATGCCTTAAGAAAAAAAAAGTCCCTGAACACGCCATTTTCTGTAAAGATGAATTGAAAAGAGTGTTGTTGCAAGAGTGAAAAAATATTGAAGTTAATTTTTGTGAAAAATTTGTGTAATCTATGTCTAAAGGTCTTAAAAAGGTTATAAAAACAAGGACTTACATAAAAAATACATTTAAAATATTTAGTTTTTAAAATCTTCTTATCTGTCCGAGTTTGGATTGTGCACTATTTTTTTTTTGTTCTTTCTTATAATTTCTGATTAAAATTAATTACTTTATATTTTTTGTCTTTATAATTGCAATAAATGTACCAATTAAAATTCATTTAAATATGTTTCTTATCATTTTTAGTTTACAAAATTTGACTGTATTAGTACTTTTTCTTTGACGTCCCAGTTTCCGCTTGGATCGATTGTATATAATGCCTTAAATATATCAAATTTTTTATGGAAGTCTGTGACTATAAGTGCAATTTTGTGCCGAATATTTGTATCAATTAGTTGAGAAAAACACGTCTAAAACCCAAATTCAATTTTTGTATACTATTAAAGGCGTGCCAGGGATTAATCATTAAATAACTTGCCGAGGATGGCACGATAGATTCAATAAAATGTTAAATTCATGCTGAACTAATTAAATAATAAACTAATGAACCAGTTAAATATCCATTAATACTTCGCAACTGTTGTATGCCAGTACCATTTGGGCGTTCCCTCTCATGATAACCCTTAAGGGGCTCACTTACTATAGATGAGTACGGGTGTCCCAATCCCGAGGTACCCAGAGATCTTTACTACCTTTCAATTTAATCTCCCCTCCGCCTTCTGGCTTTGGATGTCATTTTTCTTTCCCTCTAGGGTAGGCGAGGGAGCTAACCATGGGAAGCTGTCGCCGCTCTGTTTACTTCCTGCTTCTCATGGACAGCAAATACCCCCACGTGTTTGCCGTGCGTGGCGACCTATTAGACGGTGCACTGTGGTCCCCGGCGTATCAATCGGCTGGTACCTGGTCACCTGAGTGGCTAGTCTGCTAGGAATCAATCGAAAGGGTTACTTCTTGGGCTTGCCATTAAGGGTGATCATTGTCCCCGAGCATAACTCCCAGCATATAAGTACCGATCAGCACTAGGGTGTATGCCGAAGCTGGAAACGATCAGAGTCTGTAATTGCCACCCCTTGTTGGGCTCCATGGTGGGCGGTGCCGTCGGGCCTGAAATTTCCTCTGTATTTTATGGGTAAACGCAAGTCGGTTGCCTTAAAGGGGCAACAAAATGTTTCTACCATTCCAACAGTACCTAATTTTCCAACCTTTTTCCTTATCAAAATATCATCTGATACAAATGATACATTTCACTCTGTTTCTCCATTTCTTGTTGAAAGAGGTATAACTGGTAATATTGGTGATGTTAAAAGTACTAAAAAACTTCGATCTGGCGATTTGCTGGTCGAAGTGCAATCTCGAAAACAATCTGTATAAAAAATGAAATTAAAATCATTGGAAAATATACCAGTCGTTGTTTCTCCACATTCTTCACTGAATTCCTCCAAAGGTGTTATTTCCTGTGGGGAGCTATTCAATGTACCGATTGAAATAACTAAAGATTACAAGGAGAGGGAGTTAGCCATGTACGGCGTATCTCTATATGGAGGGATGTCCAACTCCTAAATTAAAAAAAAAAACATCTTATTCTTACGTTTAGTTTCAACAAATTACCGGAATATATTAAAGCGGGTTATATGCGCCTGTTGGTTCGACCATATATTAAGAACCCGCTTCGTTGTCTTAAGTACCAACGATTCAGACATTCAAGAACTTCTTGTCGTGGGACATTAACTTGCGAAAGCTGTGCAAAAGTAGGTCACGATAGTACGCAATGCACATCTCGGGAAAAAACGCTTTAATTGCAAAGGGGCACATACTTCCTTTTCTCGGAACTGTCCTGCATGGCAACTAGAGAAAGAAATAATTAGTACAAAATTTAAAAAACAAATTTATTATTCTGAAGCTCGCAAACTTTTTAAATCACAAACTCCTGTATCTGGTACTAGTTACTCTGCTATGATAAAAAAAAACAATCTACTACTGATTTTGTTCGAAATATTGGAAACAACATGCATATTGGTAACACTGTCGAATCTACTTTTATAATGTCACTGCCAGTAATTGTGAATAATAATATTGTTACTAGGTCAACTGGTCATGAACGTGAAGCATCTAATGTCTGATCTAATGAATTATCACAGGACTTGGATAAATTTAAAACTGTTATATATAAGAAAAAATATAAAAAAGATCGCAAACGAAATTCTGAAAATATATCAAATTCTAAATTCTGGAAAACATCACCTCTACAAGTGTCCCACTCTACACCAGTATATAATTTTAGCTCTTCATGGGCCCTTAATTCTAAACCAGCTGATAAAATGAATGAATCCAACTCTAAATTTGAAAAAATGATCACAAAAAAGCCTAATCTTTTTTTATATTTTTACAATGAACCCTTAAAACACTAACAGCGAAATAGAATCCGACTGTGCAATAGAATACAGCCCTCATGAAACAATTGATGAAACTCCACCTATTCCGGAACCTTCTACCGATTCTACCACAGTTGGTAAAACTATCTTTAAACAAAGCCCCCCAAATTGTCTAGTTCAATGGGTTGACCTTAAAATTTTTTACAGTGAACCTTTAAGTACCTCTGTTCATTACAAATACTTAAAAAATATCGTATCAAAAGATTACAAGGATTAAAAAAAAATTCGCTTGTTTTTGTAATTTGTACTTGTTTTAATGTTATATGAATTGCATTTTCACCTTTTAAATATCAGTAATATTTTAATCTTTTACCCTTTTGTAAAACTTTACTTTCTGAGATGTGATCTGCATTTTTTTAAAAATGCAGTTACTGTTTATAAATGGCTGTCTTATTTTTTAACGAGAACCTATAATTTTAAATTGCCAGTATAATTTAAATTGAATCAAACATGGCAGTTTTTAATTTAATAATATTTGTTTAACGCAGCATAGCCATACCTGGCTCCTGCGTCATTAAGCCCCAAACTACCTACCTACCCTGGCATGGGAAGTTTATTAAATAGCAAGCGAGAAAGCTTTGGGAAGACTATTCCTACTGGTTATAATTAAATTTAAAAATTGCTTTTCTTTATTACTTTCTTCTACGTGATATTTTGTGTGCACCAGTTCGTTCCTTTCAAACTAAACTAGGTTTGGGTAAACATCATTATATCGAATACCATCTAAGGACGTTTTTTATTTTTAATACATTCCATTAAAATGCTGTTCCGAAGTATGTGGAATTCAACATAGTATCCTCTTAATTGCTGAAGTTGATCATTATCGTTACGGAAAAAAAAGCATACCAAAAAATTCCGGAACGCGTTGCACGTATAAGCGGAATTCCTAGTCTAATATTCGAATGTCTGGAATTTTCTACATTGCTAATGTTGGTATGTATTTTAAATTTTCCTTTCATTTACACTGGCTTGTTTCCATTACACAGAATCCATTCAAGATTTTTTTTCAAAGTCTTTATGCGTGTATTACGGTAAAATCAATGTATTTTAGCTACATCTATTTGTTTACATCTGGTGCAGAAAACACCATTTTTAAGAGATTCGCAGTTACGTTTTATTTATGTATTTTTTCTGTTAGAAAATCGCTTTTTAAATGTTAGCAATTACTTGGAGTATTTTCTTGCTGATAAAATATTATAGGTTTTAATTGCCATTTAATTCATTTTTAATGTCTGTTATCTGTCTATGCTTTATGTCTTTACGGACTGAGATATAGTATGTTGCCTGTTTTCTATTTCAATATCTAATTTTATTTCTGATCTGCTACAATTTTTTGTCATCTATATTTTATATTTACTAGACTTAGTGAGTGAAAGACCCCACTCTAAACTTTTTGAAACTTTAAAAATAGTTGCCTTTTTTTTTTGCAGCATCTGAAACTTCATGCTTTTTTAATCGACTATATTTTTAAATAGACTTCACACAGACTTGAATAATACTTTAGAGTGTGATATTTGGTAAAGCATATACCCTTGTGAAATAGTATACGATTTCAGCAGTATCTCGTTTTAAAACATTAAGATAATTTTCACATAATTAATAAACAATTATTACGTATTTCACGTCCCCTAAATTACGAAAAACTCAAGAGTTTTCTCGTGTTGCGCGTCTCATCTGTTATTGCCTCTTAAATAACAAAGTTATGATGATTTTAAAACGTACAATTTTGCGCAAAAACGTGCTGTCCCCGGTATATGTCTTATAAAATTCTTTGTTGTTCTTAATGTGTTAAATATTTGTCTCTGGTTGGTTATGCAACGATTTAATTGAAAAAACGAGAAAACGAAATATATCGTGACCCGACATAGCATTTGGCCACCTAAAAACGAGAAATCTCATGATCCGTACTCATTGGAAAAAATATGCAGATTTGCTTAGCATGAAACTTATCTCCGTCTTTTAGTTAATTTGCCTGTCAATTTTAACAAGTTGTAGGTTACAACAAAGTGGTAGGAACCCGTTTATTTTACAGAACGCGACGCATATAATTGGAAGTTTTATAAGCTTCAGACTTAATTAAAATGCAAAAAAATAACAAAAAGAACGAAAACACTTTAATTGAAGCATTTATTTTTGATACAAATAATCAAGCTTCGCTAAGTCACGAATTAATTAGTCTGGAGGTGAAGGGGGGAGGGGTGACAGACATCCACTCTGTGAAAGAATAATGGCTGCTACCAAGACAACGATCATTAGTTTTTTAGGAAGCGATTGAACTTGACATGTCCTGTTGTGGCACACCAAACTGTCTCGTATTGTGTGGGAAAAGTTAATCCGATGTGAATGTGTATAATTATGCACACTTGCCAGAGTCTGTATTATTTCGTTTGACCCGCAGTTCTTTCTGTGCGTGCGCAGTTTAAGTCATTCACTTGTCAACGATTGCTTTCAACTAGAACCGGAAGTCACGGATGATAGAGAGGTGTCCATTATTCAATCTAACGTTCAATTTAAATTTCAACAGTTCGATCCATCAAATTAGATTTCTTCAAAGCAAATCTTCTTTTGCATTCCCTTGTTTCACAGTTGTTTTTTTAGCTCAAATGATGTAGTAGTCCATCAAAAATTGAAGATATTTTTCCAGAACGTCTTGACTTGATTCAATTTATGGTTCATTAGAACGATTTTTAAAGATTTTTCTGGAATTTATCTTGTTACTTTGAGCCTTCAAGATTCTATTCGATAAAGAGAGTGGCATACAAACTTTAAAATATCATTTTTCAAACTTATAGCAGAAATAATACTCGATTTTCAATTTTAAAAAATGCAATCTATCGTCCACAGAGCAACCACATGAAATAGGTTTGCGATAAAATTGAATTGTAAAGAAGTGATGCTACAATTCGAACGCGGAGACTTTAGCACCGGGAACAAGGGCTCTTTTTAAGACATTTTTTATGGCTTATCCTCTCTAAGTACCAAATTTTCAAATATTTATATTCACTGGTATGAACTGGAAGTTTTTAGAGGGGACTACTAACTCAGGTATCATCATCTGACCGTGATTCAAAATTACGAGGTTCGTCCCGAAATAGCCCTAGTGTAGTTTTAAAATGGGACGTTAATATAACTTCAAATAATTATATAAATACAGCATTTGCAAACAAATTCAAATATTTCATTAACAAAATGAATTTATTTTTCACACACTATTTCTAATATATTATATAATTCGCGAGATGTTACTGAAATTAGACTAATTTTCAACCCATAGAAACTGTGAGATAAATACTTGGAAAATTAGAACAATAATCCCTGAAATTTATTTGCATGGTAGGAAATTCGCAGCTGATTCTATTTAAAATTTAGCTGCGAATTGCTTTATATACAACTGTGATGCCCTCTGCAAAAGGTGCAATAGAGCTTCACCGAAATTATATTGGTGTAGTGTATAGAACGTTTGCTATTTCTTTCCTTGGAAAACACCTAGGTTTCATTTTGCGCAAAAATTTGTAAATAAAGAATAATATAGCCTTATTGAGCACCAAATATATTTTAATTTCTGTTTGCAGTTTTGAATGACACGATAAATGGTCAGCAACAGTGCAATAAGGAGAGAGGTAATAAAGGAATTTCTATAAACGGGGATTTATCGAGAATAAAAATAGGAAGGATATATAATAAATAATGGGAGAAGAGAATTAGTAATAAATAATAACAAAATCAGAGGATAATTGTTATCAAATGGCACTAAAACACGTGTAGCGTAAAACATCTAAAATGTATATATTTCTCAAAGTATTGCATATGCAGGCTTTATTTATAATGTGCCTGCGTTTTGGCATATGGGTAATAATTTTGTCTTCCCTTTTATGTGAAAGTCATGGGTTCGAGACCCGGTTAGGTCATGGTTGTTCTTCTTCCATGTTCTATCTGTAAGGTGTGTAAATGAGCACCCCCCCCCCCCTGTGAAAAGAGGTTTTGCAAGCGAGTGTGATGCATGAAATAGCTAAGTCGCATTCTTGGCCCTAATTGGCGTTATTGAAAAGAGACGCTCACTCAGCTTATAACGCTGACATAATTGTCAGCTGGTTTGAAAGGTGCCATAAGTAACAACTATTTATAATGTAGCTAAATGTATATTTCGTGTTGCTTAACGCGACAATAATACCTTTCATTATCAGAAGCTACAATATGGAAAATCTAATAGATAATATATAAAAAAGGGGCTCTATTTTCATTTTAGTTTTATCACTGCTTCATTTGAAGGCTACATTATGCCTATATTAAGACATATTTCTCATTTTGAGCAGTAATCAAATGATTAAAATTAAATTTTCCGCTTTCTAAATTTTCTATAATTCAGCCGCAGGAAATAATTAAATTTTAGCATTTTTAAACTAAAAATCTATCTTTTAAAGGAATCATCCTTGGAACAATTCATTTTAAGGTCTTTCATTTTATGATCAACAAACAAGAAAATAATAACCATTTAATTTTTTTACTTCTTTTTTTAAATCAAATTATCGCACATTTATTTTCAAACGACTTTTTTCCCCCCTCCTCCAATGAAATTAAAAAGAATTCACCTGCTTTTTTGCATGCGACATCCGTGTGTTTTTACGCCAAACAAATGGCGATACAAAAATAAAGACTATGGATTAGCGGTATTTTTTTTTTTCGAGATAAAAAAACACCCCACGCTATTTAGGTGTTTAATTAATGTATGCTTTGGAACAGCTGTTCGGTCATGGGATGATTTATACACCAGTCGTTATCTGCAACACAATTGTCGAGAACAAATTTACTTTCATAATACAGAGGTCTGGACTTATATCGCTGTTCAAATATTGGAATGGTATACAACTGCAGCAGATGGGCGATATATATTCAGGGAAAGGGTTGAAGATTTTAGGATTTTTTTTTGTTAGATAACACCTGGAGTATTTGTGGTTTTGTAATCTGTAATAAGAATAATTTTTTATAGAAACACCTGTAGGAGATTGATTTGATAAAAATGATGACAGAATCTTTTTTTTAAAAAAGTCGACTAGAGTTTTAATGAGAGTAAAACTGGTTATAAAATGAAATATCCGTGAATAAAATATATAATGATTACGATTCTTATGTGTTATCTTCGATGTAATGAAAAATTGCTTTTTTTCCCTCTTTTCCAAATATACGAGAAACTATAATCATGTTTAAATGCAATATTTACGCATTAAATGCACCTTATGAAATTAAATATCTACATGTTTTAAGAAATATTTATCTATTTTCACACTTGCCGCTTGAATGATTTCTCTTTAAATGAATTATGCAAAAGGGGGGAATTTCAACTGATATAAGAGGGTGTTAGCTTAACACTAGGTTTATCACGAGTTGGCATATATCTATATCTACAAAATGGGTCAAAATGACCCCTTTCTGTAATTAGAAAAAATATAAATTGACCTAGCTATTATGAAGTTAAAGCAGAAAAATCTTTTATTCTTTCAATATTTTTTGTTGAGGTGTGGCGAGATGAAAAGGTAGCTCCCCCATGTTTATTTACAAAAAAAAAAAAAAAAAAAAAAAAAAAAAAAAAAAAAACTAATCTAGGTCTTCAAGACCATTGATTCTTCTACCATCATTTTCTACCGTTGACTTCCCGTCTTCTGATTAACAACCTATAATAACTTCTATCTGATTAACTTTCGTCTTCGTCTGCTTGCTCCTTATAAATAAATATTTTACTAACATGCACTTATTTCTATACTTGTACCCATATCTATATGCATCCCTATAAAGCCTTTGCATACTTAAACAAATGTATGTATTACCAATAATATTTATTCGAAAGGACAAAATTACACTTTCGGTAAAAGTAAGTATACTTTAGTCCATTACTCAAGAAAAAAGATATGATTTGTGATTACATATCTTTTAAATGTAAGTGAAATATAATTAAAATATTCTCATAAAATACGACAATAATTTTCTTGAAGAAAATTAACTAAAAATTTTTTCATAGGTCAAAATGATCCTTTGGTAAACCCAGTGATCTGGAAAAAAAAGTTTTAAAAGGGGGGTTTAGTTTAGTTTAGTTATATTAACGTCCCGTTTAAAGCAACACGAGGGCTGTTTTGGGACGGACCTCGTAATTTTGAACCAAGATCAGATGACGAGGGCGACACCTGAACTGGCACCCCCCTCTTCACACCACACCACTCCAGCGGGAGGACGTTTGGCCTGACAGATTTAACGTGCAAGAGACCCTCTCACACGACGGTTTAAAAGGGGGGAACTATGTTATTGAATGATGATTGATTTCATTATGACTGATGATAGTGGTCGATTTCATTAAAGAATAAAATTAATTTTAATTTCATTGTTAGAAAGGAAAGCATGGCTACAAATAATATTTAAAATGAACTCCTAATTTTGATTTATTTCAATAAATTTAAAAATAATACCAAGTTTCACAACCCCTAAATAAAAGTTGAGACAATGTAATTTAAAAAATTAAATAAGTTGTAATAAATACCATTGTAAAAATTATGAATGAAGAAACTATACGAATTCACAAAATATATATATATATATAACATTCAGAGTCCCAGATCTGCGGAACTGGATGAACTTAACAATTTTTAATGCTTCACAGAACTAATTTTTATGATAACGAGATTTTCATTCATGAATTCGTAGTAAAAGGAATGGTTTGGGTGGTTTATAATTTTACAAGAACATGCATGCATTGTATTTCATTTTCACCTCTATTTTCCAAAGCTTGCGCACACTTATTTCGTCCTTATAAGGTAAGAAAGCTCATCCTTGCTCAAGAAACATTAAAAAAAAAGTCCACGCACTCTGGCTTTGTGTTTGTAACTCCACCAAACTCAACACTACCATAAAGAATATTTTTAATCGCCGAACTTCATCACCTCATGCCATTTTGACCTCCCGAAACAAATGTCAGTTACTTCCAAAATTAAAAATCAGATCTTTTTTCATCAAATTTCGCTTCTCCTTTGTTTAAAAAAGAAAACATATCAAAATGTAGGCGCTTCCTTCTGAATCAGATCCACTTCCTTCTAATTCCAAACGGCACATGACTTTCGACCCTTGAAGTAAAGTGTGAACGCCCCGCAGATGGGTTTAATAATATGATCCCGTTATGCTGCTTGGCCTCACTGGGAAGTGAAAATGGTGTTTAGAGCTGTTCAATTAGCTTGATGAATCGCCACGAAATTAATCTTTGGGTGTGTTGTTTATTTCGTATAGCACACAAACTGTCGGGGCCGTCCTGTCTTGGGTGAATCTTTTTTTGGTTGTCATCTCATCAAAATCCCTGTGGTCATATATGTTTATCATTCAGGAATAAATGGGTATTTCTGGTTGATTAAAGAGCGCCAAGCAGTCATTACAACAAATAATGAAGCTAAAGAATGGGTCTTCTGTTTTGAAGACGAATGTTTAAAGTGTACTGAATGATGCTCATTTTTTAGAATATTTTCTGATGTTAAATTGCTTTGATTGAGAAAATATGCTTGTGCATGTAGAATTAAAAGCATTAATATTGAACATTTTGGATCACCAGGCCAAAAATAAACAATAAAAAAGTGAATCTTTAGGCAACATTCTGAAAAAATGTTCTGGCGAAATTCGAGATTTGGCTTACAATTCAAGACTGTGGAAACTCGATGTTCTCTAATGGTTTTTTTTTGTGTCTTTGGTGTAAAGATTCTAAATACATTGCATAAGTTCCTGCTCATAATAAAATAAAATAAAAATTTTTAAAATCGTCTTAAAGATGTGAATTTTTTTTAATATATATATATCAGAATTTTTTTAAAAAAATGTAATGAATAATTCTTCTTGGATTCAAATTTTACGAACACATATATAGAGTGACCAAAAAAATACCCTAAGAGGAAAACGAAACTGTAAAAAGGTGATAAATATGTTTTATTCCAATTGCATATGTTGCTGTGTGGTTTTCAATGACGATCGCTATCAGCGATTTTAAGCCTAAATTAGCCTCCCTTGTTTTTCAGTAGCACCAACGAGGGCCAAGAGTACGACTTGGCTACTTCACATTCGCTAGCATAACCCCTTTTTACAGGGGGCCACATTCACACTACTCACAGATAGAAAACAGAATTACAATCATGCCCGAACCGGAACTTGAACCCGGGGCGCCCCGAACACTAGGAAGACACCCTGCCCCTAAGGCAGTAAACCGGCCCAATTACATATAAAAGATATTATCATTTTATCAGCAAAAAATGAAGAAATAATAATTCAAATAAGGTAATTAGCCTTACGTTATCTTCCAGGACCGCCGCTATAATTGATAAATAATTTCTTCTTCTTCTTCAGTGGCGCTTCAGCCCAGGATGGGCCATGGCCCTCCGCAGAATCGAATTCCAGGCTGCCTGCATAAATAATTTCACTTTCACTCAAATAAACCATGCTCTTGGAGATGAAACATTTATTTTCACGCCACGCACACAAAACAAACGCAAAATAACACTTAAAATCAAAAGCTTTTCAATATTAAGTTTCGATTTCACCCGAAAACTATCTAGTGATGCTTTCCCAAGCAGGTCTCAGTATCAATCGAGGTAAGATGGCGCTGCTGTCGGATTCCAGAGTTCGAAGATGGGAGGAGTTTGTGACAGATATTTATTCTAAATTTGATTGTTATTACTATTTATTCTCAAAGTTTGAACGATTTATATACAATGGATCTTTTGGAAGTGCCTATTTCTGATCATTACATACTAATGAGTAGTTAGATCAGGTAAATTTCTTTGATAGGTCTACGAACAAATCTTCGGCTTCATCCAACATTACTATTAATAAGAATCAAACATTATTAAGTCTATGCTTTAAGAGCTTATTTAATGTTCCAAATGCTACCCTGCTCAGTAGATCTCATAATAAGGAAATTTTATAAATATTTCTAATGAATGCAGGTAGGATCCTAAGTCAATTGCCTTTGGCTGCAAATTTGGCTACCATTTGGTAACATGATGACGAATTTGTTGCCTTCGGTGACAAAAATAAAAAATTCCCGAAAGTGCAGGAATTTTGGCGATGTATTTCTTTGGACTCGAAATCGCGAATGATTCTAGAAGTTTCCGTGCCACGTCAGGAAGACTATAAAAAAATTCACAAAATTCATTAAAAAAATGATATTTAATTATGCATTTTAATAGGCATATCTTTAGAAAATTCAGAGTGTTGCAGTTTTTGTTTATATATATAGCTGTAGAATAAAAGTTTTGTCGTACAATTTCTCTTAAAATAATTGGAAAAAAATAATCGAATAAATAACACAAAAAATTTAAAAAGGATCATATTTTCGATTTGTAGGGGGCTCTTCCGAGAGAAATATTTCAAATGCATATCAAGTTCATGAGTCGCAGAAAAAAATTCAGAATAAAAAATGCCAAAAATAAAAGAAAAATATTTAAAGAAAATCATTTTTATTATTGTACTGACACAGAAAACATTTCTTTAAAGAATACGAGAGAAAAAAATAATGAAAATTACTAAATATCCAATAATCTGACTGATTCTGTCGATAATTTTGGTATGTAAACTTTGTTTCTTTCGTTTTCCTTTTGCCTCATTTCCTTTATTCTTACCCCCCCCCCCTCTTTGATGAACTATCGCTACTATTTCTGAGTATGTCTCATCAACAAATATTTTCAAATATTCTCATGACAAATATTTTTCCATAT